>JARFJB010002494.1:4640000-4915000 GCA_036346205.1 Vesta saturnalis
ATATTTGTTATTTAATCATAAAGTGGCTTATTTTCAAAAATAACGCCAAAAACGCTGAAATTTGAATTTTATTTTGATTTTCCCGACCCTAGCGGTGGACAACTTTTCAGAATATCAATCTATATATTTTTCCGAACCTATTAAACAAAAATTAGTTAGGTCCAAATCATGTCGAGATTTTACCGAAAATTCGACTATAATGATTGGGCTAATTAAATTCATAAAATAATACATTACTATTTTTTAATATATTGGCATTCCAGGTAGGGAAGATAGTGGGGTCCTGTATGCATTGAACTAAAAATTTTACTTTATATTAGAGTTGAAATACTTTCAGAACAACACAGTGCGCACAAACCAATATTGGCCACAATTCGACAATTTGCCGTCGCGTGCGCGATTCATAGGCATAGAAATTTTAAGTAGTTTATTTACATTTTGGTGCACGCTTCAGTTATAGGTTATATTTCTGACTTTTACATTTTCTTTTAATAAACAGTTCTTTTCAAAGCTCTTTTTGACACTTCGTGTATATTTTGGTAAGTTTGCAATATCTGTGCTTTAACCGTAATTTACAAGTATGTTTTTTGTCTTTCTATAGTCACCAAACAATGGCAAACAAATCGAAACAGATCGGCGTTCATGGAAAGATCCTGCATAGTCAAGCTCGAGAAATTGTTGCAAACGTCATAGAATTCATGACAAAAGAAGCCCAGGAGGGAGTGACAATCCCTTTGTCAAACTTTAAGGAGAGAATTTTAGCTGCTACGAAGGTAGGTGAACTCGCTTATCGTAAAGTTATATCAGATATGAAGGAAATTTCCCAAGGCAAAGCAACAACGTTTTCTTCACCTAGAAAAAATAAAAACAGACCAAACCCTAAAAGTAATTCGTATCAGGGGGAATTGGAGCAGATAAAATCCATTATACATAATTTTTATATTATTGAAAAGAGAGTGCCTACGTTAAAAGTTAATAAAACAATTTTTACATGGTAAATATAATTACATTTAAATTAACAGGTATCCACAATAAAATTCTGCAAAGGGGTATTGATTTTAAAGGTGGACTTTCGACTTTGGGAAAGATTATTAAAAAATTGGGCTTTCGGTAAGTCATATAACTGGTTGTGACATTCACTCATATTAACTTACTGCATAAATTTGTAGATGGTGCAACACTGTTGATAAAAGGAAGGTTCTGATGGAATCATATGACATACGCTTAAAGCGTATCCAATATTTACGTCAACTGCAGTAATGCATTCAAGATAAGAGACCAATTATTTTTACAGATGAGTCCTATATCAACAGTTGTCATACAAACCCAAAAAATTGGACAGATAATTCTACTCTGGGTTTTAAAAAACCTATTGGCAGAGGTCCACGTGTTATCATGGTACATGCTGGTGGATCTGAAGCTTTTGTTAATAATGCACTACTTATGTCCAAATTAGGTACGAGATCATTATCATAATTGTAGTCTAAAACTAAATCTTATTAATTATAGGAAGTACATCAGGAGATTACCACAACGATATGAACCATACAAATTTTATGCAGTGGGTACAGAAGCAGCTGTTGCCGAATATACCAAAGCGAGCTGCACTTGTCATCGATAATGCATCATTTCACAATATGGTAATAAATAAAGATCCAACATCCATGACCAAAAAGGACGATATGATTATGTGACTTCGTCAACATTCAATTATGCATGATCCTCTTTCAACAAAACCTGTGTTGTATGCAATAATCAAGAAGCATAAGTCAAAGTGCAAACAGTATATTTTAGATACTGAATTAGCAAAACATGACCATATAGTGCTTAGACTTCCTCCGTATCATCCAGAACTAAACCCAATTGAGAAAATATGGGCTGCAGTGAAGCAGTACGTTACATCTAGAAATACTACCTTTAAATTAAAGGATGTAATAAAATTAGCTGAAGAAAAATTTGCCACGATAACGCATGAAGATTGGGCAAACATATGTACACATGTTGATAAAGTAGTTGAAGAATACAAGTACAAAGAACACATGTTTGACAAATCATATGATGATTTTAGATTCGTTGTGAATACAGGCGATTCAGATGAATCTACTGAAGAATCTTCCGATGATGAAGATGAGGGGGATCTTGGAATTTCTCTATTGCCTGACTCTGACTTACAACAAGCAGGACCGAGCACAGAATAAAATAATTTATTAGGGAATAGTTACAATTTACACACATTATAGGTACTTTGCAACTTGTTCAGTTCCCACAATGAAACACACCTTATATCGTGATCTATTTAATGTTTTGTGAATTTTATAAAACTAAGGTGAATGTGTAGTTTCAACCAAAATGAAGTGTGTTGATTCAATTGTTTAAACCCTAAAACAAAATCTATCATTTCTTAATTGTTTTTGTATGTATTTATGATAACCTATTTACCAGAATTTTACATTAGGTATACTAAAAATAATCTTTAGCAATTGTAATTTCCTATGATTAGATTTTTGTCATAAGTTGTTTTGTGGCATAATTTTAGTGAAAGGTTTAATTATAATTCTCAATTCATTTTTGTGAGTTAGCGTTTTATATTTCTGTAAATATTTACGTGTTCATTTTATATTCTGTTTGTGAATAAATAAATTTTAAAAAAATTTTAAAATAATTTACTCCTAAACCAGAGTAATAAGTAATCGCATTCAAACTAATAAGAATCTGGTCCGGTTACTCCTTGTTCCTTTACTACTTGTGTTATTAATTTGAAAGCTTTTGTTATACACATCTACGTTTTAATTAATGTGAATTCGTTTACATAGTTTTCTAAAATACAATATGCTTTTTGGGGGGCTTTTCAAATAGTATATTTAGTTTGTTAAGTTTCAACACATTCGACATACTATTAAACTGTCCCTCAAAGAGCCGGATATTAAGGTTTTCTTTCATGCTTTGCGGGTACATGTATCATTTTACAGTAGTTTAGGATAAATTATAAGATTGTACTTTTGTATAGATCATTTTGTTATTCTGTAAATAAAGTTATTCAGCAGACATTGTTGATGACAAGTATTCAAGGAGCTCCAAAACAAAACTGCGCATATTTATAATCGTGTAAACTAAGCTATAATTGCTAAATTTCACAAAACATAGTCTTATATAAATTATCGCTTGGTTTAACTTCAATTTGTAACATTTTGTTTAACCCCATAACCCATTTATGAAATTTTCGTGCAACGCCACTGGCAAACCAGCTGATTTTCGCGCAGCTTTTCATGACTCATTGTGTTGTTCTGAAAGTATTTCTACTCTAGTTTTCTTTACTGCTCTATAATACAATAAATTAACGCAAAATGTAAAAGCGTTACTGTATTCACGGTATTTAAAATATTTATTCAGCCTTGGTGGAGTACTATTATTTAGTGGACCAAGTATAAGAAAAATATCCGATCCTTCAGTTTGGATTTTTTCATTTTATAAGAAATAAAAATTTGCTACATAAGACTAATAATAATAAAATTTATCTCAGGGATATTCCAGAGAATTATTAACTATTTGAAATACATAAATTGCAAAAACATTTCGCTAATTAAAATTAATAACAACGTAGTCATTTATATTATACAATGGATTCTTATTGTTTTAATGATGGTTTTAAACTGAATAAACAAAATTATAAAATATATTATCGTTGTTCCTGGTATTATAAGAATGTACTTGACAATGCTTAAAAAAAGAACTACGAGATACACCCCAATTAGACTACTAGTCATAAACATTAAAATGTAACCAATATAACAAATATGTAATTAATTTGTTTCACAGTCAGGTAGACCGTTATTTGAATTCACCTGTTGTAATAAATTGTGTTAATTAAAACATGTATTCTAAAAAATACGTGATAACTTCACGTTTTATTCAGTGATCAGTGATAGTGTTAGCAGGGCAAAATCAATGGCCATCGTAACTGACATCCATTTCAGGTTACGTGTAATTCTTATAGAACCTGCAGTTGTCGGCGACCTTGACTTCTTGACACACATTTCATATGCTTATAGTTGAACATGCATGATTTGGAGGAATCAACTTTCAGTTTTATTTTGTAAATTTTTCGTTGCAGTTACGTAAAAGGTAATGTTCTGTGAATATTAAATTCTTAATTAACTCGTTTGTGTTATTAAACAAACTCGTGTCGTATCGCAACTGCTAAAAGCATATAGATGAACAATATACAACAGTAATTATTGAGTATTTAAAGCTGTTAATTGAATAAATTGTTTCTTAGATCTTTCCTTAGCCAAGTTTCTTAAAATAAGTGTGTTAATGATTGAGCCAGATTTGTCAAAAGTACAAGCAGTTCCACATCTTCGCCAACTACAGGCATGATGTGATAATTTAATTGCAGTATTAATTTTTACATAGTCGCCATCGTCAGTAACAATCTTACAGCGTTCAGCTGGAACAACATTGAGATAATTGTAATTATTCAGAATGTTTGCCTGTCAAATGGGAACTGTTTTCGAGTAATCAAACAGAACAGTACCTGAAGTGTACCTCTGTAATCTACTGTGACCTTTTGAATAACCATCGAAACAATTATACTGTCAGTATTTTGATGTAGAAGAATTAACTGGATGAGCCACTCTCATTTTCGAAGTTACGAAATTGTTGTTTATTACTGATGGCACGCCAATTGTGTAGGTTTTGTGACAGTTGATATTTAACAATAAGTGTAAACGATAGCCACTAAACAAACTTTTCCACCGCTTCTGCTTCTCTTGTGAGTCGTAATGAGAGGTATCTACATGCTGCTCGATTGTAAGAAATTAAATCTAAAGAAACTCTGTAGTTTACTTTTCATCTCTGATGTAATAGGATCAATTTATATCGATGATCACCTGACCGTGAGGTAACCTGCCTCCTCTGAATTTTATCTAACTCATGGGCGCTTGCTCAGTTGTCAAATCTCGCCAAATACCACTGTAACACTTGTCAGAACGTCTGATCGTCAAGTTGACTATGTTCAGCAGTAATAAATTTCGTTTTTCAAGTCAAACATATCTTGACGATAAAGTCTTTGCGTATAAAAAATGGTATGAAAATAAGGTAACATACTCTGTGCATTTCCAGATGGCTGAATAGATTCGCAAACATACCCGCTTCGGAAAGACAGTCACGTAACATAATTTATTTGGCAAATTTGACGGCTCATTTATTTATGTAACTTACATTTTTTGGAAAAATACAAACCTGGCGAAAAATATGTATAGGACTTTTGTTGTATCGAATTTTATAAGCTTTAATTTTCTACCAGACTAGTTTTGCGTAAAGGGGGTCCCGCTTTTCGTTGGAAGGTAAAAACACTTGAACTCATACATTAAATAACCTCTTACATTTTTGTCAAACTTTTACTTAACACTTAACCTTCGCCGTCCCGAAATAAGTTTATAACATGAAATCCCAAAACCGGGTCAAAATTGACCCAAGTTCAAAATGTTGGAATTATTTCCATTTTATACTTTTGCAGCGTATTCTATATATTTTCGTCTTTAATAATGGAATTAAACCAAACAAACTCAAAACCAATAAATTTATTCTACAAAAAAAGTTACTATAAATGATTGGACACAAACAATAAAATAGAAAAAGCCAAGAGCACATTCGAACAAAATGTCAAAGTACTTCCTCAAAACCTGCAAATATTGTTTGGTTGTTAGTATTTTGGCAATAAACGTTAATATACTATTTCACCTTTATAATGGTTCTCCATCTTCATCTTTTTGACAGTAATGACAAGTAATCTGCTTCTTTTCGATAATGGTGCTATGTTTAATACATACAAATTTGTGGCATAAATCACACTTAGTAGAAAATTTATTGCCATTACCACGACACTGATGACAGCGGCCTCTTTTTTTCCCTGCGTATCAATATCTTCTTTGGCCTTTTTTGCAAGTTGTATTCCGGTACTTTCTATTGCACTACAAGTGGCTCTAGAAAATCCTCTTCCGTCCTGTATAATTTGATTACTTCGTCGTAGGATATTGTCATTAGCCAGCGATGAGCCAAGTTCTTCAAGAAATGACTTCCTTCTGATGATTGGCTTAACCAGTTAGGATTTTTATTTATCCATATTACAAATGCATTGTAACAAGCAATGTCAAGAAAATTTAGAAAGAGCCGCAGAGGCCATCTTCTTGTAGCTCTTTTGGTTGAATATTCACGTACTATTTTGTCCAAAACGTCTACGCCACTTTTTGTATCATTGTAAGAAAGAATAATTTCTGGCTTGAACTTTTTGTCTTCTCCTGTTATTTCGTGTTCATGGTGAAGCGAAGATAGCAATACCACGAATTTTTTAGGTTTAGTAACATAGGAAACTAATGTCACGTCCTTTCCAAATCTAAAATCGGATGAAAACGTTGCACGGGAACCAAAACCCAAAGGGATTTTGGTATGTCTTTTCTATTTTTACGCAAAGTTTCAATCAATGTTAGATTTTTTGACAATAATTCTTCAGCCAGCGTAATGTCAGTGAAAAAATTATCGGTTGTAATGTTTCGACCACTTCCATACCAATGACTTGCTAATGTCTTAACTACTCGTTGCCCCTGATTTCTTTCAACGGCATTTCCTTCTTTTCCCAAATAAACTCGGAAATTGCAGCAAAAGAAATTTTCTGCATCGCAGAGTGCCCAAACTTTTATCCCATATTTACCGGGTTTACTTGGGATATACACTCTGAATGGACAACGCCCTCTAAAGGAGACCAGTTGCTCATCGATGGTTCCGCAAGCCGATGGAGAGTACGATTCTCGACAGTTTTTTGCTAAGATATCAGCCACTTCCCGGGGGGGCTAGTTTATCTTCCTCTTTTCGTTGGGGTCTTGTATGTAAATCATCAAAACGGATAAATCGTAGTATATCTTGGAATCTACTTCTGCTCATAATGGCTCGATATATAGGTCGATTGAAAGACAGATTGCTTGTTGACCATAAGTTATGTGGATTTTCTCTAACTTCTCTAAATCGACCAGTAAGTATAAGTATTGCAAAGAAAGCGTTAATTTCTGTTGCATCGACATTCACCCACGGCAATTTCAATTCGTTTCCACTTTTCTGGTTATGCGAGTTTACAAAATTATTTGCTCTTTAATTCGTATATTTTACAATTATGCCTATCATTTCTTTTGAAATAAATAACTTGAAACAATCAATCACTGACACTATGTTTTTGCTTTTATCTGTAAGACCTTTGTCTTGTCGAACAAATTCAGAAACTCTTTTCCTACCTTTTTTGGGAGCTAGATACTTCCAAGTGCGGCCAGCCACAACGACATCACCATCGGAATGTTCCTCATCAATGTTGTTGTCGCTGTCGTCTTCTTGATCAGACATAACCACACTTTCATTTTCTAAAACTTCAAGTGGAATATTTCCCTCATGTTCTTCGAGAATATCATCGGTTTCTGATATATCACTATCTTCAGAAGGCACATAGGCATCATTTGAATCATCCATCAGCGCTTCATAAAGTTCTTTTTCAGACAAAGGTCTTTTACGCACCAAATCCATAGTTATAAAAAATGCGGTTTCACCACTGTAAATATAGCATTATAAAAAAACACCTTTGAACCACTACATTGTATGGTCAACTGATCAGCATAAAACACAAAATCGGGATGACAGGGAATGCACGATATTACAAACAGTTGTGAAATATCTTACAGCGCATGATCCAAATCACATATTCATTGTACCGTGGAATCCCAAAATCGGGTCATTGCTGACCCACACCAACAAATATTATTTATACGAAAAAAAACAATGGATTTGAGATTCCCTATAAATGTATTAAATTTCTTACAAAAATAGGCGAATTCTCAAAAGGAGAATTAATTTAAAAACAATCTGTGAGAACTATTGACGTTTTTGTCTTTTTTGGGTCAGCGGTGACCCCGTTTCGGGACGGCGAAGGTTAATACACGAAATATAATGACATCAGCATAATGTAAAGAATTTTCTCGTTCTTTCTAATCTTCGTTTACGTGCATCCCGATTCAAGGTCAATCTTAGGTCAAGGTCAAGATCAGATCGGGTAATGTCAAGTCTAGATCAAGTGAAAGATAGGTCAAGACCAAGTTAAAGTTAAGTCAAGGTCAAAGTCAAGCCAACGCCAAGTCGTGGTCAAGTAAGACCAAACAGAGGTAAAGTGAAAGCCAATTCAATGTCCAAGTCAAACTAGTGCTGAGTCCATGCCGAGCCAAGGTCAACTCAAGGTCGAGCCACGGTCACCTCAAGGTCAAGTCGAGGTCAAGGTCAAGTAAAGGTCGAGTCAGGGTCAAATCAAGATAAGTCAAGGTCAAGTTAAGATCAAGTCAAGGTCGAGTTAAAGCCGAGTAAAGGTCAAGTCGAAGCTAAGTGAAGGTCAAGTCAAGGTCAAATCAATGTCAAGTCAAGATCAAGGTTAATCCAAGGTCAAGTAAATGTGGGCTCAAGTCAAGGTCATGGTTTATACGTTGGCTACAGTGAGGGTTTGCTTCCCATATAAAGTAGAGGAGACTTCTATTCCGTATACCTGTGATTCTGCTACAAAGTTCGTATCTTGTCTAATGGTATGGGTCCATTCTGTACAGAAGTAGAGGCGTTTCTAATTTTGGGTAATTGCATCATCGCTAAAAAGTTGATCTTTTGCCAAGGTGAGGATCTTCTTATCGGCTAAAGTAAAGGGTGTTCATATACTCGTAAAATTAAAGAGGTTCTTATTTCTGTGTGACTTGACCGAAAAGTTCATATCTTGGTTGTGTGGGGCCGCTTCTGCACTAAAGTAAAGTGGGTTCTTATGCCGGGTAAGTGCATATCATGTGAAATTGGTTCATATTCCGATCTAGGTGACAGCCCAAGTCATGTGTTTGTAAGAAATTTAAAGGACACCTCCCTATTCAAGACACGAACTCATCGAGTCAGCCATGGTATTTCAAAGCTGCTTGATGCGGAGCCCTTTCACCGAAATCAATGGCCAATAGAAGTCAAGATTATTTAAAAATAGAACTAATTCGTAGAAGTTTATCTGAAAATAGAACCTCTATTGGAAAATTACATGGAGGAATTTGGCTGACAGGGAAATTGCATGCAGGTTAAGCTAAAGGTGAGGTTATGGTGGTGATAAGGACAGGTAAAGGTTAGGTGAATTCCAGATGAAGGTCAGGTCAAGGCCATATTAAGGCCAGATCAACGACGGGCCAAGGCCTGGCTAAGGTTTTCTCACGTTTAAGCCAAAGAAGAGTTAAGGGCAAGTTAAGATCAGACTAAGTCAAGATTAGGTCAAGGTCTGGTCAAAGCCAAGCCAAGATTAGGTTAAGGTCATGTCAAGATCATATCAGAATCAGATCAAGGTCAGGTCGAGGTCAGGACAAGATTAAGTTAAGGCCAGTGCAAACTCGTCAGGTGATGGTCTGGGAAAGGTCCGATCAATCCTAGGTTATGGTCAGATCAAGTTCATGCCAGGGTCAAAGTTATGTCACGACAAGGTGAAGATCACATCCTGATATTCCCAGAAAATCTTACAGAGATATCTTTATTCGTTCTTATCTAGGATAAATATGATTTCATTAGAGGGTTGGTTCATATCTTCACTAAGGTGGGGGCTAATATAATGTAATATAATAATGGTACTGATCATAGCTGAATGAAAGTGTGATCCTACTTAAAGCAGTTGCCTACACATAAGGGGATGTGGTCGAATTGTGGTGTGGCTGTGACCAAAGTAGTGCATGAACCCAGCTAAATCGATGTATGGTCCTGACTAAAATTGGGAAGTAATCCTAGCTAATATTATTAAATACTAAATGGTACACTCTTTACCTGTACATCATTGTATACTGTTTAAATAATGGAATATTGTATACCACTTATTGATTTTAACATAAGTTGAGGTGTGGCAGATTATTTTTGTTTTGTTGATATTAATACAGATAAACATGTAAAGTATGATCGTATATTTTACAGTGTTTACCAGTGGCCAAATTAACAAACAATTTTTGCTAAGCGTGATAATTGCACGTATTTACTTATTAAGCCCTAACATCTGTAAAAGGTGTAATATTGTTGTACCGGATTATCATAGAATTATTTTTTTTATGACCGATTGTAGACGTATTAGAAGCGTTGCTGGGAAATATTTATTAATCAGTGAATCCATTATAATACGTTGAGTAGCGTTTATTTTATATTATCTTAATTATCGTTGAACCTTTTGGTCATAACGGCGTCTTTCGCTATTAAATATTAATATCGTAAAGTCTACCTTTTATTGAGCGATCAATTTTGTTATCAAAGTTCTCTTGAGTTGTATTTGAAGGTTTATTTGGTTTACTGTAATGCAGTTGTGTGGAGGTTAAATTTAATCCAGTCTTGTCACAATCCGTTTCTTGATTTAGTTACGTTTTGCTAGGCTAGGTGTTTTACCTTGCTGTTCTGGAATTTTGTTTTCACTACTCTTTTCTATAAAATTTAAATTACGTTGCATATTTTCGACAATGCCAAAAAATAGATTAAAATATTATCATGATGTTCTGCTTGTTATTTCCTACAAATCATGATATACCTGTATTATATAATGCTTATTAGACCTTGAACTATGTATAAACCTTAAAACCTAGTGCTTCTATTTTACATTTTCTACGCGACGAAGTCTAAGCTACTATAAGGGTACAATTTAAACAGAAAAAAAAACATGTTTAATTATAAATTAAATATACTCACCGTAACAAATTGAATAAATCGTGCACCTTTTCATGAAAACAAATTTTATAAAATATAAATTCTGGTGTTGATTTGTAATGAAATATGCAAACCGCAAAACAATACTATTACGTCAATCCAACCAATATTATACAAAATTGAATTTCCCAGCAATCCAATTTTTACACATTCAATAATAGCAATCCACGCTTTACCAAATAACAAACACGTTGAATTGCTTTACATTAAAGATTTAATGGAAAAAATTTAAATTCGTATCTTCGTTTATTTTATTGCGGAAAACGGAAGTACATTTTGAAGCTTATGATAATAACATTAACACAGTGAAGGGATATACTAACATATTTATTCATCGCTATATTCTTATTATAATTACGTGATGAATAGTAATTTTATTAGTGAAATGCATGTATAATATTAATAACTTGTTTCAATAGATTCTAAGGGTGATTAGGTAAAGTTCATGTATTTTTTGAGATGTCACAAATAATGGAGTAACATGCAAATACCGGTACAACAAATTTGAATAAAACATGTTACTTTAGAATTAAGATTCATTTAAGGGGTTTTGCTAATAATTTAAGGTAATGTAAACCCGATATATCTTTTATGCCTATTATTTCATAGTTACTTACTGTTATTGTACACGTAGTACAACTTTTAACGTAGTGGATTTTAACATAAATCATAATACATTTACATATTTTTACTCCCGTTTGTTTAAGACGTCAATAGCAAAACCATCAACTGGAAATATAAATTCATTGTTACAGAACACTGTAATGTAATTAATTCTGTTACTGTTTTATACACACATACATACATAGTACGACAAAGCGAATTTGCGGCTAAACTGTGAATAGCAGTAAAAAATGTTTTATGCCAAAGTTTCTTGGATTCAAGCACGCCATAACCTAAAGATATTTTCGCATATACAGAGTGTTCCGTAACAGCGGTACATAACTCATCTTTCTTATTTTAAATGGAATGGTATAGTTTTACTGCGGATTTCGTTTCTATTCTGAAAAACAAACACTTTCTATTGATCAAGTTGTATAACTAAACTCAACCGTTATTGAAATATTGTACATTTAGGAAAAAAATCACATTTCTCGTCGAAGGTCAAACATTTATATTGACGTTACTATCAAATCTATTATTTTGTAACTTCGCATACAATTAGTTCTCACATTAACCTTTTAAGAAATACCATGACTTATTTAATTTTTCTACAGGGTATACCACAAATATGAATTAATTATTTTTTTGCTTCAAATGTAAAAAACTATATTATCTTAAACACAACACATGTATATTATTATATTATTTGATAGAAAATTAAACAACCTACAGTTTTTGTAATAAGCAAAGTTTGTCTATCTACAGCGGTTTTTGAAATATTTACATATTAATTCATAACTGTATTGTCGATATGGCACTCTGTATAAATATATGATATCTAATATATTGTTGAATTGGTTGAAAGGGACCTGGCCAAATTTAACACATTTTCATTAATTGCAAATTTATACTTATGTACAGGGTGGTTCATTTTCGATGTATTCTTATGGGAAGTGCCCTTTCTATTACAGATATACAAAAGTAATATGGGGTGCTTATGCTCGATTTTGGTGTTAATTAAGATCCAATAGTCATAATCAAGATATCTCTGACCGTTATTGCGCAATTAGCCAAAATTGAAAAAATGGCAATTTTGAAAAACTTGAATAACTTTTTTATTTCTAAATGTATCGATAAACTGTAAAAACATTCTTAAGGCACTTTTTTAAGTAGAATTCGTTAGTGAATTCACATTTTTGATACCTTCTTAATTTAAAAAGATATGACATAAAGTTGTATTTTTTTATATGGAAACCATAGTTCGCTACGAGATTTTCAAAAATATATAACACTTCTATGCTATTTTAATAATTGATTGATTGTTTAAGTTTTTCTTATTTACGTTTTATATTAAGAATACACAGTAGGAATAGGAGGCTGAGATTTATTTAAGTAAAAACAAATGACACCTATATGTCAAATAATAAATTAAAAATTAGAAGTATGCAACAAAGTGATCTTAGAATTTAGTTATTAACATAACTAAATTATAAGATCACTAATTACACAAATTCAGAAAAATTTTTCATGTTAAAATGTTTTATATTATCCAAGGGTGATAAGAATGTGGCATCGGAATTATAAGAAAATTCAATGGTCGTCTTAGGAAAAGTCGAAGCAGAGCAAACAACTACATCTAGACAAATGGTTAATCTAGACGTGTCTCGAAGCAAAACCCTTCGAATTTTAAAGAAACACAAATACCATTGTTATAGATTTCGGAAAGAACATTTTTTGACTATAGACGACAAAAGGTGGCTTACTAAGTTTTGTAACTGGTATATAAGTCAGTGCCAAAATGTACCTAATTTTTTAAACTCTATTGCATGGTCAGACGAGGCGCACATCAATAGTGATGGTATTTTCAATAATCACAATTTACCTTACTGGGCAGATACTAACGCTCATGTCAATGTTGTCCTCAGAAGGCAAGGGAATTTTGGATTAAATGTGTAGTGCTGCATTAAAAACGGACGTTTTTATTATCACATGTATGAAGGAACTTTAAACTCAATGAAATATCTCGATATTCTACGAATTCATTTGGAGGGATTTCTATAGAGTCTTCCTTTAGCACAATGTTGCTATGCCATATTTCAGCAAGACGGAGCTCCCGCACATAATTCCCGTGTAGTTAGTGACTACTTAAATTAACGTTTTCCTAATAGCTGGATGGGAACGACAGCACCAATTTTGTAGCCTGTTCGTTCACCCGATCTTTCGTCTCTAGATTTCTTTTGATGGGGTTTTTTGAAAAACATTATATACATAAGAACTAATAATACTGTGAACGAGTTAAAAGAAAGTGTTCTTCGTGTGGCTTTTACACAATTAACACCATTACCTATATATAACTTTATAAATTCAATTAGAAGACGATGCGAAGTCTGCATCCAAAAAGAGACCGCACAGTTTGAAAAATATTTGTAGTTTTAGTGTGTTTCTTATATTGATATTTTTTGTTCGTTTATAAAATTAGTGTTTACATACGTATAAAAATTGATTTGCTGTTAGCTTTTCATAATTTCTCATGATGTTATATTGTTTATTTGAGGATTTTTGATAATTTTATATTCAATCTTTAGATTTTATAATTTGTTACCATTTCACAAGAACAACATTACAATTACACTTATTTGAATTACAAAATTTTACTGGAAGTGACATTTCTTTTTTAGTAGAACATCTTCATTCAATTTCATATCTGGTTTTCTAAACCAACTGTTATCCTTAATAAATACACCAATTAAGAAAAACTTAAAAAAATCAATTAATTATTAAAATAGCATAGAGGTGTTATATATTTTTAAAAAGCACAAAAAAGTCATTTAAAAATGTTATGTCCTACTATGATTTCCATATAAAGAATACAACTTTATGTCATATCTTTTTAAATTAAGGAAGTATTAAAAGTGTGAATGCACTAACGGATTCTCCTTAACAAAGTGCCTTAAGAATGTTTTTACAGTTTGTCGACACATTTAGAAATAAAAAAGTTATGCAAGTTTTTCAAAATCACCATTTTTTCAATTTTGGCTAATTGCGTTATAACGGTCAGAGATATCTTGATTATGACTATTGGATCTTAATTAACACCAAAATCGAGCACAAGGACCCCATATTACTTTTTGTAATAGAAAGGGTACTTCCCATAAGAAAATATCGAAAATGAACCACCCTGTACACTATACTTACACTTCACACTCATCAAATAAATTGACCAGTCTGAAAACAGTAACATAACAATCATCTGGTATAAGGTGTTATTTCATCAAATGCAGATTAAAATATGATTTCAAACAATTACCAAAGATGTTCAAAAACATCACCATTAGCTTGATTACATTTCAAAATCCTTTGCTTAAAAGATTTATTAAGCATTGTTGGTGTAATAGATGCGAATGCTTCACGGATGCGGTCCTTCTTGTTCTCTTTGGTGGCTGGCGGCGTTTGATATACAATCTCTTTCACGTAACTCCATAGGAAGAAGTTTGTGAAGAAGTGTTAGATATGGAGATTTTGTCGGAAACGCAATTGGTAAAATTCGACCAATCCAGTTATTCTCTAATATTTCATCTAAATAATTCAGGAAAATACGGTTAGTGTGTATTCTTGCTGAAACCACATTTTATAATGCCTTCAAAGAAAAAAGGACCTATTACATAACGCCCTAGTATTCCCACGCATACTTGTAACGACCACCTATGTTGGCGATCTACAAATCGGCTAAAATGGGGTTTAATTGATCATACAGGGGCATATTGTGTCGATTACCCACAGAACTGCTATGAAATGTTGACTCGTCCGTGAAGGAAGAATCTTCCGTTTTCTTGCAACTTTAACAACGACCAGTTACAAAATTCTAATCGGTGTTGCTTATCATCCTCCCTAATTAATTGGTGCGTTCTTAAGTGGTATGGGTGGTACCTGTTTTCACTTAATATGCGCCCAACTGTGCGCGTACTACGTTCTAGCATGTCACTTAAATTTCTTTGACTTGTACTCGGCTGCTCAATTATTCCTAATATAATGTTTAGATTCGTTTCTTCATTTATAGTAGATTTCTGTGTTGCACGTTTCTCATACGCAACGATACCAGTACGTGTAAATCGCTCGATTTCAGTTGTAAGAGTGCTTACTGATGGGCGTCTTCGTTGAGGGTACCGCTGACAATAAAGTCTTTGTGCCAATAAAACATTTCGATTGGGTTCTCCGAAAATATATACCATATCTATTAATGATTCGTTTAACTGCATTTGTTAAGTTTGACTGTGGTTCTTTGTTTTTCATGGCTACCGCTATTATGATAAATTTTATTGCTGGCAAATGGTTTTAAGAAAATTAAAACAATTTTAGTTTAATTCATTCTAAACTAATACAACATTTTACAGAAATTGCTATGATAGTTACCTCACCAACGAAGGAAAAGTGCAGATAGCGTTCAATTTGTCATAAAAATTTTGCGATGGTATCATATTGAATTTATATTACACGCTTTTATTTAACTCACACTGTTTGTATGTTTTATGCGTCAAAATTTATAATCGATTTTTCGACCACTTCTACAAGTCCAATCGATTTGAAACTCTCCAAAATTATGTATCTCCGATGATGATTTAAGCATTTATGGTTCATAAAAATGCTTAATGAAACTATAATTACCTAAATTTCAGTAGTCAATAGTTTAAATAGTAGTTTCAGCGTCTAACTGGCAGAGCACTTTTGGCCTAATGGTCAAATGATCGCCTGCCACGCGGTCGGTGTGAGTTCGACTCCCGACCAATGCAACTCTTTTTTAACTATCAACAAACTCCAGTTTGAAATTGTTAACCGTACAAATTACTTCATTTTTTACACGCTTTTATTTATAAATTAGCTAGCAACTAATTATTTTAAACAAATTATGAATAAATTAAATCACAGATCTTGGATTTAAAAAAAAATAGGTGTAGTTGATAAATCAATTTAAATATTTGACAAGACTAAAATGTAGAAAATAATACTAGGAAAAAAGCGCGCTTTTATTTACGCGTAGCAAGTGCACAAGAAAGGAGAAAACAAATTTTTTCTTTACACCAAAATGTGGTCAAAAATCTTTAGGACTAAAAATAAAAGCGTGGGGCGCTCATCATAATTCATTTCACTCCGCCACATTTTATATTTCTACGCGTAAATAAAAGCGTGCTTTTTAAAAAAGTTTCTTTTTTCATAGTATTATTTTTATATCCATTAAAAGCTTTTTATGAAATTGCATTCTCACTCACATACGTAATACAAAAGTCAATACCTAATATTGTACAGGGTGTACATTAATTATACCACAAAGAATTAAAATAAAAAACCTTAAAATTGTAAGTATTTCAAAAACCGTTGCAGACAGACAAAATTTGTTTATAACAACAAATGTAGGTCTTTTAATTGTCTTTCGAATAATGTAATAATATACAGGGTGTTATATTTAAGATAAGATAGGTATTTACATTTAAAACAAGAAAACTATAAATCCATATTTCTGGTATATACGTTAAATAAGTCATACTATTTCTTATAAGATCAATGTCTGCACTAATTACATGCGGAGCTACAAATTCATAGATTTGGTAGTAACCTAAAAATACATTTTTGAACTACGACGAAAAAGGATAATTTTCTATCTAAAAGTACATTTAAAAACGATTAGGTTTAGATATATGACATGATTAATAGAAAGTGGTTGCTTTTCAGAGTAGAAACGAAATCAACAATAAAAACTATACAATTCCATCTAAAATAAGAAAGATAGGTTATGTACCGCTGTTACGGAACACTCTGCATATGCGAAAATATTCTTAGATTATAGCGTACTTGAATTCAAGCAACTTTTGTATAAAACACTTTTCTATACTGTGCAATATATATATATATATATATATATATATATATATATATACAACGTGAACCAAAAAACGTACCCCTGCTTCAAGTGTATATTCTATGCATAAATTGAAGACGAAAAGTCAGATAATATTTTTCTCTAAAATGTATGGTTACAAAGTGACAAGTCTTTAAAGTTGAATTTTGAAAATCGTTTTTCGCAAATAACTCGAAAACCTTTAGGAATTTCAAAATACTATCCGCAATGAAAATTATTTCTTTGTTGACGAGGATTTTTCTGGTTTGATTGGATTGTCTATGAATGGACTGGAAGTATTAGTTTTCACATTGTTCCTGTATACTTTTTATCCCAACTTTTTTTTGTGCGATTTTCAGGTATTTTGGTGACTTATTTGGGTCTGTTATTCAATTCTCTGCAAATTTGCTCCTTTTGGTTGAAGTTGATAGAATGAACGGTTTACGAGTTATTTGCAATTTCATCAATCACGGTCAATTAAATACTACTGCACCAAAATTTAGCAAGTGGGCAGTGGACTAAAAGTCATAGTTGTCATATTGTGATTTTTGATCAGTTTTCATACAATTTCTTTATCTATAATGAATAATAATCGGTATTCCAACCCCGAAATGGCAGATATGCACTTAATGTATGATAGAGCTTTTAGGAATTGTGCTGAAGCTGTTCGTTTATATTCCCAGCCATTTCCTAATCGGCGGATACCGAATAAAAAGACGTTTGCCAACATTGAGCTGCGTCTTCGTGAAAGTGGTACATATTATCAATTTATAAAAACTCTATTCATATCGGGTTCTCATAGGTTGTTTGAAAGCACCAAAAATTGACAGTGGTAGGACGCGAACTACAAGAACACCAGTTTTAGAACGAAGAATGGATACAACTGACGCCGATCCCACAACAAGCTCTCGTCAATAGGCAAGAGAAAATAATTCAAATCAGTCCACGATATGTAGAATTATTAAAACGGAACTCTTGCGACCTTTCCATTATCGAAAGATACAAGTTCTAACCATTAATGGCTTTCAAGCAAGAGTGAACTTTTCACATTGGTTTCTAGAAAAATTCAATAATGACCGTAATTATCTATCGAATATCTTATTCACTGATGAGACAGGTTTCGCCAGAAACGGAACTTTTAACTTCCATAACAATCATTACTACGATTATCAAAATCCACGCGTTTTCATTGAAACCAATTATCAACAGCAATTCAGTGTGAATGTATGGGTTGGTATTATTGGCAATAATTTAATTGGTACATTTTCTTTGCCACAACGTTTAAATGGTAATTCATACACCAATTTTTTGGATAACGATTTACCCGTGTTACTAGAAGATGTCCATCTGGATGTTAGAGGTCGGACGTGTCTCATGCACGATGGTGCGCCTCCTCATCTTACACTCACTGCAAGGCGGTCATTGAATCGAACTTTTAATGCTAACTGGATTGGACGTGGAGGTCCGGTTCATTCGCCTGCACGTTCACCAGATCTAAACCGTATGGATTTCTTTTATGAGGTCGTTTAAAAGACATGGTGTGCTCGGTGCCAATTACAAACGTCCAACATCTCCAGCAACGAATTTTTGATTGCTCTAATTTAATAAAAGATGATCCGCAATTATTTTTCAACGTACGTCAGTCAGCCATGAAAAGAATTCGTAAATGAATAGCAATCAACGGTGAACAACTCGAATATTTAATCAACTAATTTGCTTGTTAATTAATACTCTGTTTAACTTAATAAACTCGACAGCTATGACTTTTAGTCCACTAAATTTTGGTGCGGTAGTATTTAATTGCCCGTGACTGATGAAATTGCAAATAACTCATAAACCGATTCTTGACTCTATAACTTCAACAAGATGATCCAATATTTAAAAATTGAAGTAACGGAGTCCATGAAAACTTCGTAAAAATCACACATCAAACAAGGTTGGCACGAAATTAATCGAACTAATGCTGAAACTAATACTCTGTCCTTCATAGACTCATCACTATGATTATTATATATATGTATATTATTATGAGGTTATTAAAAACTATAGTTCATTACAACGTCCAAATTACGCAACGAATTTTATTGCTCAAATTAATAAGATGATCAATATTTTTACAAGACTCACAGCAAAAAAATTCAAAGAATAAATAAGGTGAAAACTAATATTAACAACAATTGTAGTAATAATAATATGAACTAATAAATAAGTATGATTAGTATAAATGATATAAGTAAGAATTGAAATAATAAAAGTAATAAGTTCAAAAGAGGAAAATGAAAAATGAAAAGGACAAAAACGAAAAAAAAAAAAAGGGAGAGAAGAAGAAAAGGAAAGAAAAGAAGAAAAAAGAAAGAAAAAAGAAGAAAAGAAAAAAGAGGAGAAGGAGAGAGAGGAGAGGAGAGGAAAAGTGAAGGGAAGAGGAAGGAAGAGGAGAGGGAGAAGGGAGAAGAGGGAGAGGAGAGAGGAGAGAAGAGAAGAGGAAGAGGGAGAGAGAGGAGAGAGAGAGAGGGAGAGGAAGAAGAGGGAGAGAGAGAAGAGAGGAGAGGAGAGAGAGAGGAGAGGGAGAGGAAGAGGGAGAGGAGAGGAGAGGAGAGAAGAGAGAGGAGAGGGAGAGAGAGAAGAGGAGAAAGAGAGGAGAGGGAGAGGAGAGAGGGAGAGGAGAGAGAGGGAGAGGGAGAGAAGAAGAGGGAGAGGGAGAGAGAAGAGGGAAAGAGGAAGGAGAGGAGAGGGAAGAGGAGAAAAGGGAGAAAAGAGGGAGAGGGAGAAGGAGAGGGAGAGGAGAGGGAGAGGAGAGAAGAGAGGGAGAGGAGAGGAGAGGAGAGGGAGAGTAGCTTTAGGTATAGTCCAGACCCTAAAAAGATATTTAGAAAATACACAAACTATCTTTTTAGGAGGCGAAAATGTGTTCCCAAACGTAGTTTTTTACCTTTAGAACGTAGTGGATATACAAGGCTTCCAGGATATCTACAGAACAAAATATCCACACTACAGCGGACACACATATAATGAAAAAAAACTCATCACGACGTGAAAGGTTTTACACTACCAATAACCTAATCAATGATATTACAAACATAAACGTTAAACCAAGTTTCTCAGACCACATGCTTCTAGAATTTCCATTTGATTTAAACCACGACGAAAATAATTCACCATACTGGCGTTTTAAAGACTAACTGTTAGATAATCATAACTACGTAAAATATTAACAGTATTCATTGAACTGAACAATGAAATATCTCAGAAAGACCCTCTATTACATTGGGAAAATATCAAAAGGGCTCTGAAGGATATAACAATACAATTTACTTTACAAGCGCAAAAAAAGGAGAGTCGTTAAACACATTACTAAAAAGCTTAACAGTGCAAAATATTTTGAAGACGACCAAACTACGCTAAGTTAGCTAAAAAATGATGTTCAATGATGAAGTAAATGAAAAGTTAAAATCCATATAAACTTCCAGCAACTATACAATGTAGGCAGACCAGAAGCAAATGTGATAAGACGAAACTTCTAGCACGAACCAACATTATCGTCGCTAATTGAAAACCGTATTCTAAACGAATCAAAAGATTTTGGCACACATATGCATAAACAGTTAACAGATAAAAAACAAGATCTCCAAAGACGCAATCTTCCAAAATTACCCACCTCAAATGAACAAAATAAAAATTATCTATAACAAGAAATTTCGGTCGAAGAACTCACAGAGGCTCTCTTCTCATTAAATAAAGGAAAATCACCAGGGATTGACTGTTTCACGCCCGGGCTCCACACGGCCAATCTCGGTGAAACTTTAAGGTAAAAATGAAAGCAATGCTTTTAGTTGTAAGTAGCAGAGAAATACATAAATAAAATAATAACCAATAACAAGTCCAGAATTATATTACACGGAGTGCAAGAATATCTTAATACTAACCCTTACGTTCAAGTACACTACTAAGAACTCATTTGATAATTGGATAATAGCATCAGGCATGAAGGTTTAAATGTACAGGGTGTTCTATTTTCGACGTAATTGGGGGGTTTTAGGTGTTTCCCAAATAGATAAAATCATGGTCGGGACCCTTGGACCGATTTTTGAAACAAATTTAATAATCTAAAGAACATTTCAATATCTCGACTCGTTTGGGAAATATAGGGTGTTTTTCGTTTTATGCCGTTTTCTTTAAAATCCTGTAACTTTTTTGTTTGTGAATATTTAAAATTTTGGTAAAAACATCTTTGTGCCTTTTTTTATGTGCAATTTAGTGGCGTACTCGATTTTTTTCTAACTTAATTTGTTTCCGAGTTACAGACCAAAGTTGCATTTTTTTAAATGGTAACCATAGTTGGCTATGACTCCATTAATTAGAGATTTCTTTTAGCTTTCTGAAAATATATAGTTTCATATATTTATCTCGGTAAGTAAGAAAATTATAAACGATTTTTTGAAAAACACCTCTTGATAAAATCACTTGTGTATAGTATAGTTTCATATATTCAAAAGGAAGTATATTACTATGCGCAGAACTTATTTTAAAACTAGATAAAAATGTCCTCAAAGTATTTTATGCCATATTAAAAACTTATTGATTTAGAAAAAAATAACATTTTTATTTTATATCAGTTTTTTCTTATTTTAGGTATTGTTCAAACTGATGTCCATTATGATGACATCGGCACGAAATACACTCAATTGCCTTAATGAAATGAATAGATGTATGCCTTAAATCTTCAAATGCTGCCCTGGTTAAATTGACCAATTGTTCGTATGTTTCGTGGCGAGTATGATATATTTTACTTTTTAAAAATCCCCACATAAAGAAATCCAGTATTGAAAGATCTGGAGATCTTGCTGGCCACTTAATAGGTCCGTTATTGCCAATCCATTGATTGTTAAAGTTTCGGTTTAAGTAATCTCGGACTAAAACAATATTATGACTAGGCGCACCATCTTGTTGAAAATAAACATTTACCCTCTGCGCTAATGGAATTTCATCTAGCAGTTGTGGAAGACAAATGTTTAATATTTCCATATACCTCTCGCCGTTAAGGTTGCCGTTAAAAATGTGGTAAACAAATCTACCCCCCAAAATAAAGCATGATACATTACAACCAAATCTACCTTGATTTTGGCGTGCTAATGTTACAAAATTGTTATTTTTTGGCCAATATTGATTGTTGTTGCGATTAAAAATTCCTGCACTCGTAATATGACTCTCATCAGACCAAATGATATTACGCCCAAAATTCCTATTTTGTCTAATCTGTTCTAAATACCAATTACAAAAAATAATTCGCGTTCTAAGTCACCATCATTAAGGTGGTGAATTACTCTTTTTTTGTACAGAGTATAATTATATTTTTTTAATATTTTTTTGTACTCTTGATTTAGATACGCCAACTTCTGTTTCTATTTGATTTGTCGGCAGGAGGTATTAGGATTTTCTTCAACTCTTCCTAAAACAGTTATTTCGTCGTTTTGTTGGTTCATTTTTGCATAATTTTTGATCCTAGACTCCTTAAAAGATCCATAAGTTAATAGATGTTCTTTTAATCTGGCGAATATATTCTTGTTGGGATGTCTTCGTTCAGGGAATCTTCAATAAAGTAGCTTTATTATTTTGCGTTTTTATAAATACTAGCATTATTAAAGTATTAAACGCACAACCTACCTATTAAAATATGCCTCTGCAGCTTGGTCTGAATTAAAATTACACTGATAGTATATGCCAATCATATCTAACTTTTCAAAATTTTCATACTTCGTATTATTGACAGCCATCACAAAAAAGTTATTAACTTGAATAATTAATTATTTAAACAAAGTTTTGAAACAATAAATCTAATCACATTTACGTTTCCACCATTTATTTATATGAAACTGCGTGAAATGTCAAATAACTAGCAACGAATGCGTGCACGAAACAAAGGTTCATGGATGACTTGATCAAGAGGTATTTTTCAAAAAATCGTTTATAATTTTCTTATTTACCGAGATAAATATATGAAAACATATATTTTCAGAAAGCTAAAAGAAATCTCTAATTAATGGAGTCATAGCCAACTACGGTTACCATTTAAAAAAATGCAACTTTGTTCTGTAACTCGGAAACAAATTAAGTTAGAGAAAAATCGAGTACGCCACTAAATTGCACATAAAAGAAGGCACAAAAGATGTTTTTACCAAAATTTTAAATATTCACAAACAAAAAAGTTACGGGATTTTAAAGAAAACGGCATAAAAGGAAAAACACCCTATAATTCCCAAACGAGTCGAGATATTGAAATGTTCTTGTACAGTGAAAATTGACACCTATTGGTAAGTAGTTTCACGTCATCACATATATTTTCAGTTAATTGAGTCAATCGATAAATAAATCGGAAATATGGTTCACAAATGTAAACGAAATTATTTATATTGAGAGGAAAACGCACAGATGTGCATAAAATCACTGCGCTTTTGTCTTGTGTAATAAAACAATTTGTTTAGTTAATTATTGATTATTTTAGATTCAACCCGGATTATGTTAAAATTCACCGCATTGGTACTAAAACAAAATTATCATTGTGCATAGATAATTTTTTACATTGATACCTACACTATACATACATATCTAGGGTGAAACTACAGCTATAAAATTGTACATAGCTTTCACATTCCCATGACATAAAAGGATTAATTGTTATAGTTAATTATATTCTATAAGCGTTTGAAATTTAGTTTAATTAAAAGTGTGATACCCGTATATGCGGATGCAAACAACTAAGTGCCGAAAAATGGAATTGAGTACAAATACGGAATTCAGTTTGACTTTCCTTGAAATATTTGATATTTTCAAGCATAATTGTTTAATTTTTGTTTAAACAATTTCATCTACCCAAATCAGCTCAGGGGTTGGTTTTTAGGGATAAGAATCATTCAAACGACAAGAAGAACTGGTTTGTAAAGATAAGAAAAGTTTGATTTTGTTATCTAAAAAAGCATCGTTATTTTAATGGTAAAAACATAAACGGTAACGCACAAAATAAAAATGTGCAATAAATAGAAAACGTACACTTACGTAATCAACTAATTATATACCATTCATGAATTGTTATAAAAAATGTTAGCAAACGAATACAACGCTCATTTTAATCTGAATTTACAGTTTCACATATTTTTTATTATCATACAACAAAACGACTACGTCCATACCACCAAATTTCACTGTTGCATCATTACGCCGAATGTTAGCAAAGCGCCGGCGACCATTCGACTGTCGAATTTTAATGTTGGACCATTACCCTGACAATGACCAAAGCACCGAATGACCAAAGCGCCGAATCATCAAAGCACCGAATAGCCAAAGCGCCGAATGACCAAAACGCCGACAAAATCAGTTTATAGGTCCAAAACGCCACTGATTGGTGTAGGACAAGATACCGTCGCCAGTTTCTCATAGTATACCTATAAATGGTAATAGAGTTCGAAATAATTTACTGAAATTAAAAAAATTGAAATTGTACTTTGGGTAGGTGTATTTCATTAACTTATATACATATCATTTGGTATAACATATATTATCTCCAACTGTTTCAACTACATAGTGGTGTTAATTATACAGGATGTTCCGTAAAGAATGGGCCATAGTTCAGAGATAGTTTCCTTGTGTTAAAATAATCCCATTTAGGCCAACGCACCTTAGTCGAATTCTGCTTCGTGAAAAAGTTATGACCTCCCAAAGATGCATTTTTTATTTCATTTTTTCGGTAGCTATCCCATTTTTCGAGTTATTGAGATAAACTTGGTAGAAGGGAGTTTTTCGGGTAGACACACATGAATATCTATTTACTTTCCGTTTTAAGAATGCCGCGACATAATTTGTTCTCATAATAGTGAAATGAGTGATATGGTGGTAATTTACGCTCAACATAATTTCAGTGAACGTGCTACGGCCAGAAGTTACGGAATTATTTCTCCAAATCGTAGACAACCAGGCAGGAAATTATTTTCAAGATTGTTTTTAAGATTGCGAGAAACAGGTAGCTTTTGCCCTCGCCACCATTATGGATGACCTATAGTCGAACAAGAAGAAGAGGTCTTAGATCTAGTTCAAATTGATTCGTCTATTAGCATTCAGCATATATCTGCAAATATTGGGTTATCTCGCCGGGAAATATCAACTGTTTTGCATGAACAGCAACTACATTCGTACCATTACACACCAGCCCAACATTTTATTGCCAGATGACTTTTTGGCAAGAGCGAATGGATGAGAGTATCTAAACGTCCTTCAGCATAACATGTTTAACTTGCTGGAGGAAGTTCATTTAAACGTTCGTCGTGAGACGGCACCCCTGCCTCCACGAAGTCCTGATTTAAATCCAATGGACTTTTTCTTCTGGGGGTACATAAAAACTTTAGTATATTCTGCTGTTGTGATTAATACAAGAGTTGAACTATTTCAAAACATTGTTGCAACTGCAAAGATGCCAAAGATGTATTAGGGCGAATAGCAGAATTGGACTAAGGTAAGTTGCCCAAATTGGGGTTACTTTAATCCAAGGAAACTATCTTTGAACTATAGCCCATTCTTTACGGGACATCCTGCATTTGAGTGCATGTAGGTGCCATGTTACAAAAACAGTACGAAATAGAAATAAGTAAATTAGAGAAACAATAAATTGGCTTACATAAGACCTTAAATGAAACCTTATATGAAAATGTAAACTTTCACGATTACCACACATAACAAAATACTTATCTTTTTTGGATTTTTGAATGGTGTATTTTAAATTATACAATCTAAACGTTTCGATAACACTTACAGTTATCTTCGTCAATAGTAATTTCTATTAAAATTGTTAAAGATCTTGTAAACAATTTGGTCAAAGTTGAAAAATTAAAACCTTGTATGTTTATGACTTCAAATGATTCAAGGACAACGTTATTAGTTGCAATAATGTTTATCTAAAGCGATGGTAAAACGAATTTATAACAAAGTATGTGTAGATCTTAATAAACAAAGTGATGTTACTTATACACGATATAGTAATTTACGACAGATACGTCCACTTTCTTGCATTATCTTATTGATTTCCTTGGGAGTGAGTATTAAAACATAAATTGTTTGAATAGATCAATAACTGATATGAATTTACTACACCACGTGATTTCTATTGGTTTCTACTTCTTTTGCCCTTGAGATTGGGACTAGGAGTGCCATTGGAATGTTCGATTGGGGCACGTTGTGGTAATAATTATTCTACAGTAGAATGTATGATAAAGGAAAAAGGAGTTTTAAAAATAAAAGGGCATGTCGGAGACAATGTATGAATCTTGCGGAAGCTAGGGAGGTATCGGAGGTAGGAAAGCATGGAGAAGGTATGTCAATGAAAAATAAAGAAGAGGCAGGGACTGTTCTGTTTACCCCGCGAGGTAATGGCGTGAAGGTTAAGTTAAGTTACAACCAATAACGACTTTTACCAAGGTAAGATCTCATATGCCATTAGTTTCAAAAAGCTATATTTTTATCATGCTTCCATCTGTAAATTTCTGTATTTAATACTTACCCATCTGGTGCACAATAGTATATTAAAACACAAGTATCATAAGTTACTCTATTGGCGCACGCATTCAGGTTTGGGGCAGGAGGAGCGTAGCGACGATGGATAAGTGCGCCAAGTGACTTACGAACCGTGTGTTTTATGGTATTTTTTCTATTGAGGAAAACAATTTAACAATATCAACAAAATTTGCATCAAAACTGACTACAGTTGACCGAAGCAAACATGATAGTTGAGAGAGCGGAACTAGCGCTGTCGTCTTTTTCAGAATACACTCAGGTTAAGAAGTATTTTGGCGGTAAATTGAAATATTTGAAAATTGGTTCTTCAACCGCAACAAAAGTAACTACGTAGAGATCATAAATAAGTGTCCAGACGATATTATTTTCTACTGGAAATATCAAAACTTTAGTCCATACCATGTAATTAGCAGCGTGTATTTGACATTTTTAGCGTAATGCATTAGGGAATTGAGAGTTATTTCAGTGTTTTCTATTATTATTCGTTTATTTTCTTTAATATTATTGTTTAATTAGTTTTTCTTAAGATTCATCGTTTACAAAAACGTTTAACATAAGTAAGTACAGCATAAACAAAAAGTAACCCTTTAACCTAAATGTAAACGATTTAGATTAAGCAACGTCCTACTGTCTGCCAGAAACCCAATTTATGTTGGAATCTTATTTTCGAAATAGGCAGCAGAATGAAAATGGTGAATGGATTTATTCAGTTTCGAAGTGCAGGCAGAGTTGACAAGGGTAAATCATCTGTACGTAGTCTGTTTTAACTGAAAATGTGGTCGATATACGAGTGTGCATAGAACGTATTCCAAAAAAAATTTACGGCAATTATAACAGCCAGGTACAAACTTTTAATTATTATTTTCACTATGACAATAATTAATTATTTTATGCATTTTAGGCTTGTTATGGAATGTCTCGAAAAGCACTTAAACAAAAGTTACATTATCGTCCATACAAAATAACTATAATGCCTGATTATGAGACACACATGAACTACACCAGTGGTTTAATAACAATTTGAGGAATGACGAAACGCTAGATATATAATTTTTTAGTGATGAAACGTGGTTTTATCTAACGGGTTACATAATGTCATAAAATACAATATACGGTTTGGTCTGATAAGGCACCTGGTGAATTTGTACAAGCTCCATTACATCCTACAGAAATTTGTGTATATGTAGTCATGTCAAGAAGATGTATACTAGTTCCAGTATTTTTAAAAAATGCAATTAGAGCTGTGATTCAAAACATTAATCAAGACCAGTTAAAAAATGTGTAACAATATGAAGAAACGAATAGATACTGGATTGAATAATATTGGATGTCATAATTTAGAATTAAAAATCCCAAATTAAAAAACGTTTAATCTACTACTCCGTAACTGTTAAATAAATGTAACCTTTATTATAAAATTTTAAATTTCTGGAAGTAAAGTTTGATTTCATAGGCAGTGGAAAGTATTTTGTTCTAGACATAAATTAATGCTCTCACGGTTAATAAAGACATTGTTGATGCCAAACAATTATCCACTACAAATGAATCCATTAAATTTAATAAACGTTATTACAAAATAAGTATGTATATAGAACAATGCATAACATATTGCAAAATAAGAAATTAAAAAATTATGTATGATATTACAACATTTTAAAAACTGTATAATACATTTGTGTCTAGATCTCGGCCCACAAATATAAAAAAAAATATGTTATTACAAAATGCAAAGCAAAGATTATAAATTTAAAGTTTTATTAACTGTCCGAAACTTCTTCGTCAGAGTTTGTGTCATCGTCAGATAGCCCAGTATTAATCGTGATAATCAATTTTTTAACTTCGTGATCCATGAATCCGTCTCGCTGCCACATTTCTTCGGCTATATGACCGACGTGTGTGGAATGTTTTTCGCAATCTGACTGGCTTATTTCGGCAAAGACTGTTCGCACTAAATTTTCTATTTGAGAGCCACTTTGATCGACGTTATACATTGCCACCTTGTATTTTGCCATACTCCATAATCAACTCGATGGGATTTAAGTCGCAACGGTAGGGTGGTAAGCGTTCTATAGTGTGGCCATGGTTCTTCATCAATTCGTGAACATAAAATCACTTAGCTTGATTCTGTGCCTTAACAAATGTTATTAATTCAGCCTTACGCATTTCACTGGTAGTAGAAACCCCATTGCTTTCAAGCCAATCACGAATATATTGCTTTCGTGCAGTTGGGGTTGGGGGTTTATTGATTTGCACGCTATGGTATGGCGCATTATCCATTACAATACCATTAGGTGGTACATTTGGAATTAATTGTTTTTCCACCCACTGCATAAAATTATGATGGTTCATATCATTATGGTAATCTCCTGATTTGCTTTTGGATTTAAATATTAACAACCCATTATCCGTAGGCACCACCTGCGTGTACAATAATGTATCGTTGACCTGCCCTATCGGGTCGGTACACTCCAGGCTGGTCTTCAGATTGCCAACACTTGCTGACACCATATGAAGCATGGATATAGGTTTAATCCAAAAAAGTTACCGGTTTCTTGTTTTCCCCCAGAGCATGATTCTCTCGTAGCTTGCGTATGTATCGAGAACGCCAAGCAACGATATCGTAGCGTTCCATCAATAATTTTCTTTTATTGTGGCATTTTTTAAATTTAAATCCTACATTTAGTAATTGCTTTCGAAGCGTATCTTCCCCACCAGCATAATTTACTTTGTCCTTCATTTTATCAACGAATATTTTTATTGTTGGAACTTTCTTGTCGACGGTATAAACTTCCTGAACTGTCCTTTTTAAAATACCTAAGTCACAATCATCAAAAACTAATTTGTTTGATCCTCCGCTTCGTTTCTTTTTAGAAGGTGATTTTATTAACTGATTTTCAGATAACTGCTTTTCCTTTCTAATTCTCATTATAGTTGGTAACGATTTACCGACAGAAGCAGCAGCTAGTTCACTGGCCTTCTTCAAAGGAAAACTCCATTCACCAGCAGCTTTCTGCCTATCAAAGAATTCAATCACATTACTAATAATGTTTCGTGCTTCGGAATGAATACTTTTCTTCGATTTAGGTTCCATATTTCTAACCTAAAAGGCAATTTATTAAAAATAAGATGTTAGCTAAAATATTTATACATACCTATTTTTACAAATACAACTAGCAATATTGCTTTGAAAAAACAGATTTTACTAACAAGTAACGCAGAATAAGAATTAACACACTACATACTACAAACAATACTGTCAAGTATAAATTTGACTTGTGAATGTACTAAAATAAATATTTTTGTGCGATTCAAATATTTCAAATAAAATTCTTTTCGTTCACATATTTTTCGACTATCATGTTTGCTTCGGTGCGCTGTAAATTCATTGAATAGAATTTTTTAGATATTAATACTCAAATGTCATATTTGACCAGCTCTTCGAAAATAAGTTTACGCATGATATAATTTTTGATGAAATAGCTAACCTAGATCTAACCAACTAACACGTCTATATAATATTATATCAGAAGAGACTACTTATTTGTGGTACATTGTTCCTAAGAACAATGATTCATCCCAAGATGAATGCTCACCTGGGAAACGTTTTCTAAAAAAGCTTCAACACCTTTGTCCTACAACGGATGAACTCTTCCAAGCCTATCTTTACTATCTCAATCAGTTGTACAATTTGGCAGGTGGTAGGCATGTATACTCCATGCCAGCCGGGGAGGTACCACCACCCTTACCATGGGCTCCTTAATATTGGGTCTCCGATTTTCTGAGCTCGGTAAGGGCTTCATCCTTAATCTATTCTCATCCTTATTCTTCCTTCTCGCCCTCACTGTCTTCCTATCGGATTAAAAGTCCCAAATTAAAAAATAAGATGGCTGTGGTTTCTAGGGTAATAAATTCCGTACGTAAAATCCTGCCCCATTCGGATGTCCGGGAGGACAGGGCCCAAGCGACCACGGTCATCGAAAGTATCAACTTTCTGATTCACTACTGCAACATCCGCGGTATCAGGTCTAATCTTAATGCTATTCACCAACATCTTGAACAATTACAACCTGATATTTTGTTTCTATCTGAAACACAAGTTTCCTCTGAAAGCTCCGAGTCACCCGACTTGCAATTTCCTCAATACCACCTTCACTCTAACTTTCGATATAAAGGAGGCATATGTGCCTACATCAAGGACAGAATTGCTTGCAAGAGGGTTTCTTCCTTAGAAAATAAAAATTTTGATGTGATTTGGTTTAAACATTCTGGTCCTAATTTTGTGAAATTCTACTGTTGCATTTATAGGTCTCCTAATGACAGTAACTTTCAAGACTTCTTCGATTACCTTAGTATGAAAGTTGACTATCTCCTGTCTCAGTTTCCATCTTGCGATATCTCAATTGTAGGCAATTTCAATGTTCATAACTCTAATTGGTTTCAGTTTTCATCTACTGCAAGTCCTGCTGGACATAGTGCAGAAACATTTGCTATTTCATGTAATCTCACACAAATGATTTCTGAACCCACAAGAGTCCCTGATAACCCTAACCATACTCCACATCTTCTAGATCTCTTTCTTACATCAAACCCTCTTGTTTATAAAACTTCCGTTCTTTCGCCTTTAGGTCTTTCCGACCATTGTCTAATAGAAATAATTCCTACTGTACCTAATTCCACTGTTGTTCGCAAAACCGATAGAACCTTGTGTCGTTTTAAGTCAGCTCGATGGAGTAATTTACGGAATTTCTTTGCAACCTTTCCATGGCGTGAATATTGTTTTAAGTCGTCCTCTTCTTCGGACATCGCTCTTTCAGTATCTGAAGTCATTCTCATGGGAATGGATTTATACATTCCCAAAAAACAGTACCGTATAGGTCATTCACGTTCCCAACCCTGGTTCAATAAGGATTGTGCTGATGCAATATTTTAAAAAAATAAATATTACATTAAATGGAAATCTAATAAATCGGTCGACAGTCATGTAGAATACGTTGGTGCTAGAAATATCTGCAAAAGTGTCATCACTAAAACTAAAAAGTTGTTCGAACAACGAAAATGCAATGAATCTTCTTTAGGCAGTCGTAAATTTTCGTCTTTAGCTAAAGCCATTAGTAAAAACTTTGCAACATCTTCATTTCCCCCCCTGACATCCATTGACGGATCGGTTGTTGCTGATTCTGTAGACAAAGCCAATGTTTTTGTGGATTTGTTTGCACCAAACTCGTGTCTCAATGATTCTGGAAAAGATGTGGCCCTAGTCAACTCTTCTTCATACGCTATGAAACCAATTCATTTTCGGTACAAGCTCTTGGAATCGATCATCAGTAGGCTTGATCTCAATAAGGCGACTGGCCCAGACGGTATCCCAGCTATTGTCTTAAAGAAATGTTCCCCCGAACTAGTACCAGTCCTATCTAAGCTCTATATGATCTCTATGTCTTCTGGGGAATTCCCTTCATCATGGAAGTTAGCAAATATTCAACCTATTCCCAAAAAAGGCGATAAGACCGATCCCTCAAACTACCGACCAATTGCCATCACTTCCATTTTGACTAAAATCATGGAAAAAGCCATCAATCAGCAACTGCTCACATACCTTGAAACTAACAAACTTCTTAGTGACCACCAATATGGGTTTAGGCAAAGTCGTTCAACAGGTGATCTTCTTTCATATATGACCCAAGTTTGGAACAATACAGAAGAACAGTCCGGTGAAACAATTGTAGACACTTCAGATATATCAAGGGCATTTGACCAAGTTTGGTATAAGTGTTTACTTGCCAAACTCACCTCGTTTGGGTTAAATGATACGCTCCCATAGAGATCCGTTATAGCGCCTACACTTTTTCTACTGTACATAAATGACCTTATTTCTTCAACAACTAACCCCATCCATTGCTTTGCTGACGATAGCACTCTTCACTGTAGTTCATCTCAGTCTACTCATAGTGATAATCCACCTTCTATGTCAAATCAAGGAATTAAAGCTGAAATGGCAAATTCAATCAACAAAGACATTCAACGTATTCTCGAATGGGGAAGCAATAATCTAGTTAAATTTAATGCTAACAAAACTCAGTGTTACCTTGTGTCCGCCAAAAAATATCGATAATTTCCTGTTGTAAGTATGAATGGCTCAGTTCTTAAGTTTTCAGACTCTATTACTCTGTTGAGTATGACTGCATCTTCAAATCTCTCATGGGTTGACCATATTCTGTCAGCTACCAAAACAGCTGCTCGTAAAATAGGCTTTTTGTACAGATCTAAGCTGTACTTTACCTCTCGACAACTCCTTCTGCTGTATAAGCCCCAAATTCGGCCTCATTGCTCCCCAATACGCTCTCGATATCGTTGATCGTATTCAAAAGAGAGCGATTAGGCTTATAAATGACCCGTCCTTAACTTCTCACATACAGTCCCTTGAGCATAGAAGGGTGGTTTCAGTTCTTTCTTTGTAGTATCGTTATTATAACGTCTATTGTGCTGCTGAATTATATTCTTTGATACCATCTCAGGCTATCTTTGCGAGAAACATTCGGTTCGCTCATTCACATCATCAGTATGCAGTACAAATCTCGGGCGCAATCCACATTTTTCTACACGGCTTCTAAACTCTGAAATGATCTCCCTAGTTCCTGCTTTCCTCTCACTTATGACATGAGAAAATTTAAGGTAGCTGTTCATAGGCATCTATTGGCAATTCATTATCCCTCTATCCATCCTCCTAAGTGTTCCTGAGTGCTTTAGCAAGATAGACAAAATTTAGTCTGTTCAGGTCCACAATCATAAAAAAAAATAATTAAAACAACAAAATAATATTTTATATCGTCTACCCACCATGCTTCTCATCGCGCCCAATTATTTGTTGTAAGCATTTTTTTATTAACAAAAAAATGTTTTTGATAACTGAAGATACTTTTTTAGCTCAAATCGACTAAAATAAATACTTTTTGTGCTTTGTGATTATTTGAAATGCACTTCCATAAAAAGTTATCGATTTTTTTGGAGAACACCAACTTTCAACATTTTTCTCTGTCACTTTTTAAAGAATCAAAAGAGTAAAAAAATGCGATTGTAGAGAAGTTAAAACGGTACAGAACCACACAAAACTAGGCATTTAATTTGATATAATGGGACACAAACAAATCAATAACTTAAAGAAAAATCAGACTTCAGTTGCACCAGCCCTAGACTAATAACATAACACGACTGTGCCCGGTACACCAACAGAAAATTTTATGGATTTGTAGACGTTTTCGTGAATGTCTCAATATTTAACGTACACGAACTCGTATTTAATTAACATCATTATGTAGTTAAAATGGTGGATATAATAACATAATAGTAATGAAAGTATCAGGGGTGTTACGGGTATAGTAATGCTCCGAGGTAAACAGTGTACTTCCCGAGGTTCTCTGGCCCGAAGGATGTACGTTGACCATTATTCCTGTAACACTCGTGGTGCCTTCTATATTTAATGTCCTTTTAGTGTGTTATTCAATTAAAAAAAAGATATTGAATTTTATTTTGGACATTTATTGTCATGCGTATTTTTAGTAATAAACAAAGTGGGTTTGACTTTTATTTTAGCAAAAAATATAATCGAGTTTGTTTAGTCACCTTGGTTTCGTAACGATGCATTCTGTTTTTCATAGCCCTAGGGCATTATATCGCTTCTAACGTGTTTAAAAATAGGTGCATGGAAAATAACACACTATAAGGACATTAAATATGTAATACTAAAAATATGTAAAAAAGTTAATGAAATCACACTTCTAAACTTGTTAGTTCAATAGATTTATTTTTATTTCCATAAATTCCTAACTGTTATTTATAGAAAACTGGCGACGACATCTAGTCCTGCATTAAGTGTCACCATTTCGGACCTATAACACTACTGTGTTGGCGTTTTGGGCATACTTCGCTTTGATCATTGGGCCATTATCAGCGGAATGGTGCAACTTTGAAATTCGGAAGAATGATAACATTCGGCGTAATACTCCTGCGTAGAATCTCATAGAACCGTAGAAACAAAAAGATACATTGTAAATACGTCACTGTTTCCGTCAAATTTCAAGTGCGCTGGGAAATATATTAAACTTCCTCTGTCTCCGTACCGTATCCGCCTAACTAATCAAATCCCTTGTCGTTGTTGTTACCTGCGTGCACATGCCAAGTTTAGAAGATCAATAAGCAATAATTTTTGACAGTTCATTTTTCAAATTCATTGATGGAAACATCTTATAAATTAAATCTTCCGAGATGTATTTATAATCTGGTTGGACGGATACGTACCTAAACCCTGAATAGTTTGAAATGTTCAAGTTGAAATGATTACTGTTTATCAGACCATAACTGAGTTCGATCAATGTGTACTATGCTTATCAGCCGAAATGTGAGTTTTTATCTACACCAGAGGCCTTATAATGATTGCAAGTGCAAAGTCAGAAAATTGTGACAAAAGTACGGCACTGAAAAAGAAATAATTGAAGAGAATTGGTCAAACAAAACAATACTGAAAATAATGAAGATATCCAAAACATTCACCAAATCACCTTGTTTGAATACCACGGTGTAGTCGAGAATTAAAGCGAATGCATTTCACAAGCAAAAAAATCATTGTTATTGATATCATAAAGAGTATACAAGAGTATCTAGGCAACGTGAAACACAAAAAATGGAAAATTTACTTAGAACATTTTTGTGGTGCACTATTTCTACTAGCGAAGTACCTAACCAGGCCGTACGATGGAAGCGTGATAGGTGAAGTGTTGGATAGTAAGTGTTATGTTCACAAGTAATATAAAAGCATTATGCTCCGGACGCTATAATGTTTTCACCAGACAGCAATGTGCTATTATACAAGTGACATACCTTTTGCCCCTACAAATCAAAATCCCTCTATTTTACACCAGGATCATTTTATATAAATTAAAATATTACTTTAGGTATTCTCTAAGGAACTTATGTTACGTAACTTAGTTTCGAAATCATTTTTAATGAGTATTAAGCTAACAGTTGAAAGAAATTGTTAGCATCTATTTTAAAATGCTGCATAATGCATAGTGATTGACGTGCTACATTTTGATCATAGCATTTTGAATTAGCTCATCTCTGGTTTGTGGTTTATTTGAATAGATTAGATGTTTCATGTGTCCCCAAACATAATAGCCAAGAGGTGTTAGTTTTGGTGACCTTAAAGGCCAGAGAACTGGACCTCCCCTTCCAATCCACCGGTTAGCAAAGTTGTTATTTAAATATTCTCTCACATTTACACCAAAATGAGGTATTGCGCTAAGATGCTGACACCACATGTCAACTCTATTCTGAGGTTGAATATCCTCCATTAACCCTGGAAACTCATTTTGTAAAAAAATTAGATAATGCTCGAATGTTAAACATTCTTGAAATACGAGTGGCCCTATGGGATGGTTATTAAGAACGGCACACCAAATATTCACCGAAAAGTGGTGTTGAAAATGCATTTCCCTGCTTTCTCAGAGGTTCTCGAGCGCCCATGAATGTGAATCTCTGGTATTCGTAATTCCATATCTAGTAAAAGTGTTTTCACAGTATACATAATTTGTGCACAAAGCTGTTGGTGTGCAATGAATCAACGACAAAAGTCAACACGCGTTGCATAGTCTGCTGGTTGTAAGTGGTGAACAGATTCATGTGATATGGGTATAAACCAAAATTGTGTAATGTTCTCCACACTTTCATTCATCTAACTAACACGATTCATCGTACAGTAGTAGAGGGATTATTTTCGATTATGTAAAGAATAACTTCTTCTTTGGCAAGTTCTTGCTGTATGGGACGTTCTGCAGTAGCTTTAGGAAAATGTCGATGCTGCACATTTATGAACACTTGCTTTTTAGGTAATCTTTGATCAGGAAACCTCCGCTGATATTCTTACACTGACGCTCTTGCATTTCTGTCACAGTATCCGTAAATAAAGTGAATGTCGGTACATCCTTGATTTTACAATGTAGATATACTAAGTTAATCTTAAAGTTACAACGTCAAAGAATCAAAAATGTCACCATAACAATACGATAAGACAATTACATGGCCTATCAGATTTGGTTTACTGTTAAGTCTAATATTGCACATAACTTTTTAACCGTTGATTTTTGGACAAAAGTGTATAAGATACTTTCCACTTAAAACTGTCCAAGGAATATGCTCTTAAGCTGTGGTCATCGAATCACGGAACACCCGGTACAAAAAAAATCGGATTTTAATGGTTTGGAAATTTTAGAGTGCCAGTTGCTTTGAAATTGGCGAAAACGTATTATTATTGGAATAAAATGTTTTGATTCTTAGGTTTGAAGGTCTTAAACTACAAAACTGAGGACGGGGCGAATTGTTAGAATATGCAAATTTCATAAGTTTGCTCATCTTTTAAGAGATTTTAAAACTGTGTTCAAATAGCACTTGGATATATGTGTTTGTGTATTAAGCTCAACACCCTCTCTATCACCCGCACATCCCGGGCTCCTTTCTCCAGGGCGTAAAATCTGCAGGCCAATCAGCAAACGTCATAAACCTTGCTAAAAATATTATTGTAGTAACCAACCTTGTATCTATCACACTCAATTTTCTGTGTCTTTTGATTTTACTTGAAAATGAAAAAAAAAATCAAATATAAAAACCATGACTAGTTCAATGTATTGTTTCCATTATTCGAAATATGCACATCATATTTCATAATTATTCGAATGCATTTTAAGGCTTTTGATTTTATACGAAAAACTGTTATAGTTACCTAATTTTGAATTATCGAATTATCTTACAAATAATGTTCATTCAGAAAACTTGCGTAAAATTGAATTAATTTAAAAAAAGATCTGTACAGTTGTTGTTCCAAGGCTAATACTTTCCGATATATTAACAAAAAGTGCTATCGGGTCTTTTATATTTGTAAGCCTTATTTTTTGCCCTACGATGAACTTTCATAACTCAAATTACGTTTAAAATAGTTATCTATGAGTTTTGCTCTAAAGCTGATAGTTTCCGAGAATCTATGTTAAACAAAACCAAACGAAATAAAAAAGATATTTCAATTATAGTACAGATTATAAAGTTTCATAAAGATCCTTTTTGTACTTTCGGTAACTTATTAAATCTCTTTCAGAAGATGCGTTTAGAAGATCAATAAGCAATTCTTTTTGACAGTACATTTTTCAAATTGGTTAATAGAAACATCTTATAAATTAAATCTTCCGAGAAGCATTTATAATTTGGTTCGACGGATACGTACCTAAATCCTGAATAGTTTGAAATAATATTTTGGGCTGCTTATCGTACCGTAACTGTGATCAATCAATGTATACTACGCTTTAAATAGCCCAAATGTGAAAAATGTGAGTTTTTATCAACACCAGGGCCCATATAATGATCGCAAATGAAAGATTACAGTAAAAGTTGTTACATGCACAAAGGTATGGTCGTAGCAAAAGTAAAAGGTGTCCCGTAATAGCTAGTAGGAGTAAGGCCGGATGTTCAGTAGGTCAGTCAGGCATTTGGATGCGTGGACGTGCGGAGAGAATTTAAAAGGACACCACTTGATTTCGTTTTATATCGCCCTTAGACCAAGAAGAGGGCTACGACACAGTAAGAGATATACTACAGTTAAAGATAATGTTGGACCCAGTACAAGAAGGGAATAAGCTCGGTTAAGATTTCACCCCTACACCGCAGTAATGAAGAAAATAACTATTGGTAGTGTAACACAAATCGGTTTCATCTTTGTAGCTACAACTGGTAACAATAATACGAAACTCCAAACCTTAAATATACTAAAAATGGTTACCCTAAACTCGCCGAAGGCATACTAGTCTAAATATGAAATCGTATTTATTACAGTAAGTAAGTACTCAAACAACTGGTATCGTAAATCGGGATAGCTACTATTCAGCAGAACAACCCGAGAATCTGTATAGGAGTCCCGAAATTGGAAAAAAAAATTGAATAGTACCACACGTTCTTTTTCTAGTGGCTCTACTAAATGGATGCTAAAAGAAAAAATTAAAGGAAACAAATTATAGCACAATGAAATTATACTTTTTATGCACTGTTCAATATCCAGCGTTGACCCTAGAAATAAAATACACAACACAAAATAAACCCAAAATAAAATAATGAAACCGTAGTTATAGGAAGAGCTCTCCCTACAACTGGCGTCTCGGTTTTAACTCAACCGAATCATAACATAACTGTGATATAAATAACCAAAATATACCAGCCAGATGTGTATCATTGCATGAAAAAAGTTAATCTGAAAGTAATTAATAAGCGTGACAGTAAAGTGAAGTAACAGTTTTCAAGCAACGCACAAAAAAAATAATAGTCTGTTACTATTATCGCACAAAAACTTACAAGCATGAATTAGAAGTCTACTTTAATGTTATAAACTCCAAAACTTAACTCAAAGCTTTTCAGCTGAAGGCTAACATATTCACGTTCGTGAACCATCAATAGCTTCCTTATTTATGATAACGTTTGTTAGAAGGTACAATTACAGTTTAACTATTAGTACACAGCAAAAAGGGAGCAAGAAGGAGCAAGAAGGGAACACCTCCATTAGTTTCGGTTTCTACTGTGAATTGAATATGATTGTTGAATTGGTTAAAAGTATTTTTGATTTCATCAATTTTTTTTTTCAATTTTGTATTTTGGCCGTACCAGACAACAAAATTGATGAAATCAAAAATACTTTTAACCAATTCAACAATCATATTCAATTCACAGTAGAAACCGAAACTAATGGAGGTGTTCCCTTCTTGGATACCAGACTTATCAGAACAGCTAACAATAAAATTCACATAGATTGGTATCAAAAATCAACAGCATCAGGTCATTATATAAACTACTTTTCTTACCACCCATTACAACAGAAAATTAATATCATTACAGGAATAAAAAATAGAATTACAAAAATTTCACATCCAACCTTCCTTCAGAAAAATTTAAACAAACTTAAAGAAATTTTGATCAAAAATAACTATCCAGCAGCGTTCATTGATAAACAAATCTTTAATACAAGTACTCTTCGAGCAGCTGTCAATAGTCCTAGTGTCCTGGAAGAGAACAACACCAGATATTGTAAATTACCGTTCATAGAAAATCTAACACCCAAAATTACAAATGTATTTAAGGACTTCAACATTCAAATTAGCAAATATAATTTAAAAACTGTCAACAAATTGTTTTCTAAAGTCAAGGATACCACTCCAGTGTTGCTTAACTCTAATGTCATTTATCAAATTCCTTGCATTGATTGCATGGAAGTTTACATAGGACAGACGTCACAATGGCTGCGTAATAGGGTTACACAACACAGAAGTGACTGTAGAATTGACAAAAAAAGCAATAGTTGTGCTCTTGCAAACCACAGTAAAACACTAAATCATCAACCCGATTTCAACAATGTCAAAATTCTCAATTTTGAAAAAGTATACAAATCCAGATTATTTCTGGAAATGTGCCACATAAAAAAAGAGGGTAACTGTATGAATCACAAATCTGATACTGAACAACTGTTAGCAGTATATTCTTACATCCTTAATTTTAATGTTGAAGACAATTAGTTATTGTATGAATTCAAATTTGCCGCATTTATTTATATCAGTGACTTAACCTAAGTAAAATTAAATGTAACCAACGTGACAGAAAAATTGTAACAATGCAAGCACAGGTGTCTGTCATAGTATAAAATTAAAAAATGTTTTAATTAATTTTAAATGCAACTCCACCTTCTGTTAATCATCAATTAACAATGATAGTTTAATGGTAAACAAACATAATAATGTAAATTTATATATGAAGTATAACCAGCTAGTTTTTAAAGAATAACTTAGATGTAAGTAACGTAAGCAACTTGACTTGTTTTAACATTGTTTTATTGTAGAAGCCTTGATAAAGGAACAAAATAAAAAGCTTCCGAAATATTGGCAAATATCAAAGAGTTTTAAACGTATTAAGACCCTAGTTAGCCGCAAGCCTGATAACACTAAGCAATTAGTTAATAATAAAAAAAAAATTTTTTTAAGCACCAGGCCCATTTAATTTCCGACTGACCTGACTAAAAGGCTCAAAATCTTCTAGTTGGCATTAGAAGTATAAATAATAATTGGGTTGAATTAATAACCACCACACACTCTTAGTTCATCCTTTTTTTTTAAATATTGTCAAGTGTTCGTGTATCTTCCGTGACTTAAGCCTAATGTTCTTTTAGAGAAACGAGACGAGATTGAAGTTACCCCTCGAGTTATCTTCCAGAGGGCTGGCATAGACCCTGTTCAGAATTCCGTATTGAGGAGGTACTGCTACTGCTAACCATGCGTTCATAACCCCAGGTGTAAAGGAGTAGTTCGTGTGCAGGTGAAACGATCTGTTACAACATTGAACTGAAGAAGCGACGAGAGGACCAAAACCACAATCAAAGGAAGAACCTACTCAAACCCTTTTGTTTTAGATACTTTGCATACTGAATTATTAGTGTATTTTAATTTATGTTAAATTGTAAAACATGTATTTTATTAATTTAAATATTCAAACAGAGGTGATCAGCGTAAAAAGAAAGAAAGCGGTTTAACTCACCTCTTGATCTGACGGTTAACGTGTGTTAAGAAACTGTAACATCCGTAGAAACGAAAACTACACTAACTAATTATTTCATTTTTAAATTTAAGTGTGTTGTCTACACAACCGGCATAAAAATTTCAAACTCGATCTAAAATCCCCAAGTTAATTTAACACGTTACAAAGTGCCAGCCAGAAAATTATGACCAGAGTATGGTACTCAAAAAGACAAAGTATTGAAGAGAATTGGTCATACACAGAATAGAACAGAATAGAAAAGATATCCAAAACATACACCAAATCAGTTTGTCTGAGTACCATGGTGTAGTCGGAACTTAAAGCGACTGCATTTCACAAGCAACAAAATCATTATTATTGATGAGTAAAAGTACTGCTACAGAGTATGTACGTATGTATGTTGGAAGTGTGAGAGGTGAAGTGTTAGATAGTAAGTATTTCACGAAGTTTACTAAAAGCATAATACTCGGTACGATATAATGTTTTGGCCAAACAGCATTGTGCCAATATACAAGACACAAATCTCGTTTAGACATGATAACGTACCTTTAACGCCACAAATCAAAATCCCTCTATTTTACACAAGGACCACTTTATATAATATAAATTATTAGTATTTTTAAAGAACTTGTTCTAAAGCTTTTAAGGCATACATTAGCTCCGTATTAATAATACGATACAACACGGTACTATAGAGACGGCGTTGATTAGAGAAAGTTAATGGGTTCTTGTCAAGCAACGTAGCATCGCAATCATGTTTAATAAGTATTAAGATTAAGATCATGTGGAATTAGATAATATCCAATCTAAAAAAATGCTGGTGTATCTCGAAGTAATATTTACCGACTTGTAAAAACAAGTTTCATCCCCCCAACTTCCAATTAGTACAGGAATTGATCGAAGATTATGCTGAACGTCGATCATTTTAAGTTTTTTCGAAATTATGGTGAGAGATTAAACCGTAACGCGAATCTGCTTTTTTTTGGGTAAATGCACATTTTATTTAAATGGTTGACTGAACAAACGCAACTGTACGAATGGATGTAACCCAAAACTTTTGGATTAACTGGACGGAGCACTCGTACAACGTTCAATTTTATTTTATGCTAGTACTTAAATAATTTTTTTGCATTGTCAAGTTTTTCGTAAACATCAAATTCACTGCATCTACGCCGTGGTTAAATTGTAAGCTTAGTAATGTATTTCAATGTATAAAATTTTATTTTAAACACAACTACCAAATAGCGAAATATTTTTTAAGCCAATAAGTCACATAAGACTTGATATAAGATTATAATCATACGGGTTATGGGGTCGAGTAATTAGCGTCGAAAGGAAGTATAGTATCTCCTTTGGATTATTGTGATTCGAGTTTTAAATGAAATAAAGGTACTTCACCGCACTTTTTCAAGTAGTCACAAATCTCATCATGAGGCAATGTTCCTCAAAAATTATGATTAAATAATAAAATACAATGTACAAAATATATTACTATTTAAATAAACTCATAATTACCATTCTTGTCCTTCGGGGAATCTAAAAAATTCACCACCATAGTCTAAATTTCAATTACTTACAAACTTATAATCTCCATAGTATGAACGTCAATTTTAACAAAAGAGTTGCCAACCTTGGTAGTATTGACTTTGATGCTCTGCTAGCTGAGTTGTTCCATTCAATTCATAATAATATTAAATTTACTTTTGAAATTAAAAGTAATCATAAACTTAGTTTCTTAGATTTGGATACAACGCGCCTTAACACCAGTTTTAACACATTTAGTAAACACTTTACTTTAACTACCATTTCCGGTATTAAGATTTTCCATTTACTTCCTTACATTGGCCCAGTCTGGTACATGTTCCAAATATTTTCCTTTTCTTCAAAAAATAACCTGATTAAATAACTGTTGGTTAATACTAAACGTAAAATGTATAACTTAAAAAAGTGAGGTGTATAATCCTTTTATACAGGTCAAACAGGTAGGAAATTGAAAACTAGAATATCTAAACATTACAATTGCATGAAACACAACAACCCCAATGACGAATCTTCATTTGCAGAACATGTTTTAAATACTGGGCACATTTTCAATCCTCACTCTAATTTCAAAATGTTGTGCATTTGTTATGGAAGTGTTCAACTTAATTTGCTTGAAACCAAAGAAATCATCAAACATCACCATTCTAATCCGGAATGATCCCAGCTTAACTTTAATTTAGTGTTTCTTGATTAACATGAAATTATATTGTCTTCTTACTGTATATTTTCTTAGAGGTACGTTAACACTCTATTTTATCGACTTTATACCAGCTGTTGTTTTATCGAAGTTTATTACTTATCTTTATGCAAGATCGAGCTATAAAGTACATTTTATGAATCAATTTAGCGGGCATAAAATGGCACTTTAGTGCCTTCAGGCGGTAAAGTAAATGTTTTTTTTTTTTGCTTTCAGAATTCACATTCAGTTAGTAGTTTGATAAAGATGGCGATCACGTATTCTAGTCTTATTGACTTAGTTGCTATGGTAACGCGGACGTATGTATACCGTATACAGATTATTGTTTTCATCAATGAGAATAACTAACAAATACGAATTATTTGGTGGATTATGATACAGGGCTCTTACTTACACGTTGCGGTCCATAAGTACCTGTTTTACGCCCTTGATACATAAATAACTATTAATTTAAATTTTACCATTATTTATTAGTTTTTTTTTTTTTAATTTTGCTGCAAATTTATCAAATTCCTTTTACGTTGTTATTAATTTTAAATTCATTTTTAGCATATCATGTAGTAAGCTTTCTTATTTTTATTCTTACATTCTAAACCAAGAAAAGGAAAAGGTCACGTGTTTCATTCCCTCCTCAAGGGGGAGGGCGAGCTGCTTGAGCTTTCCAAGCTCCTTCAGCCACAATCATGGATTCCCAAAATACATGCATTAAGTATGTATACATGGTCGGATTAAGAATAGGTGCGATCAGGATAGGATCGGAAGGAACAAAGTTTGGGTCCAGAGAGGGAAGATACTACCCCAGCGTTCGCCTAAATAGCCGCACATGGTGTGGGTATACGCAGTCACCATGCCGAAATGTGTATGAGGAAAATCCCATACGGGGTAGACGGTAACGGGAATCAAGCCCATTACTTCTTGAATGCTAAGCAGGCCATGTTACCACAGCCCCACTAGCACGGTTCTAAACCAATGATGTTACCTGCATTATGATGAAATATGTAGCAGTGCATTATTATTTTTTATGCTGCTTTACTTACAAATGACGTTATTGGGTTAAGGATGCTGTATTGTAGTGAATGTCGAAAGATCTAGAATCACAAAGTACAAACTTCAAATTTAGCACGATCTTGGCATAAATGAATTCCTATCACAAATGAATTATACTATTCCTAATTAAACAAACAATACCAACTTGCACCTCATAAAAAAAGACATTTAAAAGTATTACATTTAAGCTTGTATGTATAAATGTAATTTAGGTTGCCTAAGCTACATGCTTTATGGGGTTGCTTTTAGTTTACTTATTTAATTATCATGGGGTATACAAATAAGTAAAAAAAATGGCCAACACAGCTCAACAGTTGACATATTGATGAAACAAATCCGAAGTACCCACGGCAACGAAGCGGCCCGAACAGAGACAATCAGCCGGTGATTGTCGACATGTTTAAATCGTTTTGACCATCGGTAAATAGTTGACTTGGTATAGTCAATATTTCTTCAAACATAATTCTTGGAATTTTTCCTTGTTTTGTAAAGAATTTTATAACATTTTTGCTGATTTTGCTACACGGTAACGTAAGCCGACAGTTATTAAAACTAATGTTACAGTAATTGACTTGTAATTTGTCAATAACGTGACTAGGTCCTATGTGAACAATAATAAAAAATTGCATTCAGATAAGGAACTATCCGGGAATATTAAGACAATTATATCTCTTTAAAGCTAAAATTTAATTATTAAACCAAAATTTATTTCGTATGACTTCCCAAAAATTTGTTTTAAGCCGTTTTATTTTTTTAAGTATTGGGCGTATATTACCGAAACCAAGAGATATTATTTGTGAACCAGTATAGAAAACATGAATGTGTGGTATTAATTGATGGAATATTCTTTGCACTTGAATTAATCAGTTAATTAACAATCACTTAAAGCGCTTCTGTAAGTTTGAAAAAAAATTAGTTGATCGCAGCCCCAACTCTTGAGATTTGCCAAGTGTACCTTAGTGGGAAGTGATCAGGGCTAGTCCGACGGTGACACACCAACATTACTCTAGACATGAAGTCGTAAATTGCAACTTTTGTTTGAAAATGAGTATTTCTAGGTACCTAATAGGACTAAAAAATAAAGAATTGAATAATAAAACAAGGGACTATTTTTTGATTTTTCCTAAATATGCATAACAAATTGTTATCACTAGTAATAGTTACCTATCTGGCAAGTGTTAATCGAAAACGTAGTTATTCACAGTTCCGTAATTAATTAAATATGTGCACCGTAGACCAAAATTTTCCAAGAAATATTATTTGGTCCAAACAAACGCCTCTGTCTGTTGAATAGACAGAATTCGAAATATTAGTGAAATGAAAATCGTCATGTTACGTTTACACAGGGATGTCAAGAGCAATTTGCATTCAACGTGTTCTGTTTTATTTTAGGGCCAATAATAAAGTTTTACATTTTCGAAGGAAGCTTAACCGCAAATAAACATCTGGAAATTTTACAAAGCCTTCCTCAATTAATAGATACGATCCATTGATGTGATTGAATTACTTATATTTCCAATAAGATGGCGCCCCTACGCATAATTCTCGTATTGTTGTTCCATTACTAAACGAAAGTTTTGGTGATCAATATATTGGTCCTATAAATTAGCCATCCCCAAATTTGTGTGTGTTAGATTTTTATGGGGATATGTGCAAAATAAAATATATAACAAAAAATATGATATTGTATGGCATCATATCGTTTCACATAGAATGAAACTTAATTAAGCACCTACAGGCTACAACGCTAGACAATCTAAAATTTTAAAATCACATCACCAATGAAATATGTTTCTTTTAATTATTCATATACCTTACATTAAATGTAATAAATTTCCCTAATAATCACATGTTAATTAAATAATTATCAGAATTGTTTCCTTTAAAACTTATGTACCTAATTAATAATGCTTACTAATTATTGGTTTAAGTTTACTTCTTAATTCTTAGATAAAATTAAAGTATGTTTAAATTTGCCCAAGAAAGGCATAAATAATGGTTAAGGTACTAGCCCGCAACGGAAAGGTTATTATTTTATTTGTCTTTTGAAAATTTACCCTTGCACTAACGTTACGTGCTGTAAAAATCAGTTTGCAAATTGAGAACATAACTACATAGAAATAGGTAAAGTTTATCATCTTACTCAATAATTGAATATAATCACAAGCAACGGAAAAATGAAACAAGGAACTGTATAGTTAACCTAAGGTCATGTCATTTTAAGAATCAATAAATTAATTACCCCACACAGTTCCGCTGATAAAATAATCCAGAAATTAAAAATAATTACGTTTACCTTTTTACAATAATGATACGTATTTCGTTTCATCCTATAAATGTGCAAACTCACCACACTGCTATTTTACTACTATACAAATATTTTAGAAAAATCTGTGGAAATGCTGACAATTCAAATAGAAAAAATGCTGAATTTTTATACTGGCTAATTATGACTAGTTATGCGCAATTGCATTGCAACATGAAGAATAGATATGTGTATAGATAGGTTGTTGAGGCAGATGAGCAATTTCAACCAATGCCTGAAGTCATTTGTTTGAAAACATACAAGCCAGAACGTTAAAAATAAAATTAAAATTAATTGTTAATTGGAAATCACTGCTACGTTGAGAATAATTATTATTAGTTTTTCTGTTTTAAATTTATACATTTTAAATTTACAATACAAATATTTAATAGTAAAATTCATTCTTTAATTTGGGAATATGATAATATAATTATTTTGGGAATGTAATAATATAAACTCAAAACCAATAATCACAAAAAATATATATTTACAATGTAATTAATTTTGTAACTCCTACACATATATATATATATATATATATATATATATATATATATATATATACAGGGTGTCCAGTTTAAGATGAAATGCATAGGGATATTGGAAACCGTTAGAGATACGAAGATGGTTAAATGGAGAAAAAGTTGCGTCATTATATGCCCAAGAAGTAACCATGGTTACATGTCAAAAAATCCTTCCATTTACTAGACACAGGGTGATAACTGAAAATATGCGTTTTCTAAAATCGCTATATCTTGTTTCTTGCAAGAGATACATCCACGATTTTTGCAGGATGGAGGTAACAGGTAGCGAGGATTTCAAAATGATTTTGAAAAAATCTAGGCCTACTAGATTTTGAGATAATGCACGCAACTTTCAATTTTCTTATGGACGCCATATTGGATTTTTGCATTTTGAATTCTTCATAAAAATGCTTTTCAACCATATATCATATGTTTATAATCTGCCAATGAGAAAGTGTCAAATTACACAATTAAATTTATATCAAAGCAACCTTGACATATTATGTATTTTAATTAAATGAAAATTAATCTACAAATTAAACTAACTATTGAGAACAATATTATTGATTATTAACATAAATCATAATAATAAAAGTGACAAAAACAACAAAAATAAAATTTAATATTATACTGAATTTTACTATTAATTAATCAAATGCTCGAATAAACCTTCATTCTCCTGCAAACACCATCTGCATCGAGTTAGCACTGCATCACAAGAGTTCCTTATCATCTCGCATTTTGAATTCTTCATAAAAATGCTTTTCAACCATATATCAGATGTTTATAATCTGCCAATGAGAAAGTGTCAAATTACACAATTAAATTTATATCAAACTAGGCCTTTGCCAATCAACCATCTATTCAATTATTGCAAGAGAATGGAGGTTTATTCGAGCATTTGATTAATTAATAGTAAAATTCAGTATAATATTAAATTTTATTTTTGTTGTTTTTGTCACTTTTATTATTATGATTTATGTTAATAATCAATAATATTGTTCTCAATAGTTAGTTAAATTTGTAGATTAATTTTCATTTAATTAAAATAAATAATATTTCAAGTTTGCTTTGATATAAATTTAAATGTGTAATTTGACACTTTCTCATTGGCAGATTATAAACATATGATATATGGTTGAAAAGCATTTTTATGAAGAATTCATAAATGAAAATCCAATATGGCGTCCATAAGAAAATCGAAAGTGTGTGCATTATCTCAAAATCTAGTAGGCCTAGATTTTTCAAAATCATTTTGAAATCCTCGCTACCTGTTACCCCATCCTGCAAAAATCGTGGATGTATCTCTTGCAAGAAACAAGATATAGCGATTTTAGAAAACGCATATTTTCAGTTATCACCCTGTGTCTAGTAAATGGAAGGATTTTTGACATGTAACCATGGTTACTTCTTGGGCATATAATGACGCAACTTTATATTCCATATATATACTATTATGTATTCTAACGTATATCCAATATCATGCATATTCATCTATAATATGAATTATATATATATATATATACAGGGTGAGGCATCTAAGCTCCGTCGGTTTGTATACGAAAAATGGTAAAATATTTTTGAAATCTTTTTTTTAATTGTCGTGTAGGTTCATTAGAAGCACGTTATTTTCGAATATGCAGGGTGGTCCATAAAAATTTTACGCATCAAAGTTATAAAAATTTAAATGGAACACCCTACATATGATGGCATATTTCGATTCTGTGGACTAAATAAAGGTCACTTACTGTTATAGTCCCATACCTAACTCCACCTATTATTCATTATTTGTGAGAATGTAGATCGAAATTCAAAAGAACTTTCTGTTTTACGTACTGGAGGATTTTTTTTCAAATGTTTTTCATTGCTTACTGAAAGCATCAAACTTTAAAATCCACCGAAGTTATTATCACAAATTTATACTGGGTGTATAAAAATTCAGTTACTATTTTGACCAACATTAAAGCCAATTAACTTCCTTATCTTAAATGGAACACCCCGTATTTATCACCATATTTTTATTCTAATTTTAATTCCCTACAAAACTATATTAGAGTTTCCTATACCTATCTCTTACAGATTTTTTTGTAATTTAGGATTTTCTAATTTAATCATTAATTTTATATCATTTTTTACTCGATTTTTTATGAGCAGGTTTTGATGAAAAGCTTTTATTGCTCGAGATAATCCAACCGTTTGACTAGGCTTTCCTTAACAATGACTGAAAGACGTTAATAACTGGGTAAATAGCAAAAACATTGTTTTATTGAACAAACACAGCTTAACAATGACTGAAAGACGTTAATAACTGGGTAAATAACAAAAGCATTGTTTTATTGAACAAACACAGCCTTGATAAGTGAGCAACGTCAACGTTTCAACAAATGTTCAAAATGATTTCCGTTCCTTTCAATACATAAACGAACTCTCTCTAGGAAAGACTCCTTCACTTTTCTCAACATGCTTGGAGTTATGGAATTAAAAGCTGTTCTGATTCGCCCCTTCATGTTGTCGGGTGTGGTTGGTGGTGCATGGTAGACAATATTTTTGATGTATCCCCACAAGAAAAAATCAGGACTAGTTAAATCAGGGGATCTTGTCGGCCAATTTTGTGGGCCGCCGCGCCCTATCCAGCTGTTGGGAAATTGCCTGTCCAATTCGTCCCTAACATTAGCATGAAAATGCGCCGGCGCTCCGTCTAATTGTAGCCACATTTCCTGACGAATATCAAGCGGTACGTGTTCCAAAAGAACAGGAAAATTTCCTCTTAAAAATTCGAGAAACATATCACCGTTCAAATTCCCGTTAAAAAAAAAAGGACCTACTATATGTCTTCCCATTATACCACCCCACACATTTACGGGCCATCTGTGTTGCCTATCGAGAGTTCTAAAAAAATTAGGATTCTCGTCACTATAATAATGATAGTTATGTCTATTTACTAAACCGTTATTGTGGAACGTTGATTCGTCCGAAAAAAGCACAAAATCAAAAAAATTTTCATTATCACCAAATTTTTCTAAAACCCATAAACAAAATGCAAGCCTTCGATTGTAACCCACTTCTAAAAGTTCTTGGTGTAATTGAATGTGATATGGATAAAGCTTATTCTTCTTTATTATCCTTCCAACGCTCCGCTGACTTATCTCAAATTCTTCACTTATTCTCCGCTGACTGGTATGTGGATTTTCTACCAGATATTCCATAACGGCAAAATTATTCTCTTCGTTACCCGTAACCGGCCTTTGCTTTTGTCGTGTCTTGCATGATACACTTCTAGTGCTTCGAAAAACTTAATAATTTTTCTAATGAACACCTGCAATTATCATTGCATTTCCCAATTACTAAGATCATGTCGCACTTTTTAATTCGAGAATTGCAAGCCATTTTAAATAGTAGGTACCCACCTAATAAAACTTAGCCTCAAAGTTGATTAGCTAAAATCATTTAATTTTAACACGAACTATGACTTTTCAATAAATTCGTTTATTTTATGTGACGGTAAGGCCGTCAAAGCCTGCTTTTCAAGAACAAATTTAAAATAAGGAAGTTAATTGGCTTGAATGTTGGTCAAAATAGTAACTGAGTTTTTATACACCCAGTATAAATTTGTGATAATAACGTCGATTGATGCTTTCAGTAAATAATGAAAAACATTTGAAAAAAATTCCTCGAGTACGTAAAACAGAAAGTTCTTTTGAATTTCGATCTACATTCTCACAAATAATGAAATATCTCGACAACAGGTGGAGTTAGGTATAGGGACTATAATAGTAAGTGACCTTCATTTAGTCCACAGAATCGAAATATGCCATCATATATAGGGTGTTCCATTTAAACTTTCATAACTTTGATGCGTAAAATTTTTATGGACCACCCTGCATATTCGAAAATAATTTTAAAACGTGCTCCTAATGAACCTACACGATAATAAAAAAATTTCAAAAATATTTTACCATTTCTCGTATACAAACCGACGGAGCTTAGATGCCTCACCCTGTATATATATATATATATATATATATATATATATATATATATATATATATATATATATATATATATATATATATATACAGGTATGGAAAAATTAATACTTATAATAATTAAAACAAAGACAGCACAACCAGTTCACGTGCTAAGTGAGATAGAACACACAACAAACTAAAAGCGCTGATGCCATAAATGCGTCTTTTGAGTGGGCTAGTATCAATGACACATTTAATTGCTACTGTCAACGAGAATTGAAAATCAGTGTTTTTGCAATTGTATATTTTTGCCCAAATTATTTAGTTAATTAATTATAGTCAAGTTAATAGAACATATAAGCTCTTTATTATATTTTCAAAATATATACTTAAACAAGTTCATTTACTTAATTAAATATAATTTTATCTCATAGTTTTGATAATAAGTATGTAATTGGAAAAAATAAAAAATATAATGAAGTTAAAATTTGTCCTGTTAAAATAAATGGATCTTGAACTGGTTTAGCTCCAATTCATATTAATATTAAAATGATTACTAAAAATGATAAAATTAAGATCTTATTTATTGGATAAAATGAATTTCTTTGTATTTTTTTTTTTAATATTGTTATGGTCGGGCCGGCGAGAGGTGTCTTATGACTCATCTTTCAGTAAAGCATGGTTCAAGATTTTAAAAACGTATGTCGTTATTGGTTCATATAGTTAGTAATTTTGAATACCAACAAAACATCGTCAATGTTTCTAGGTTATTTTCAAATTTAAGCCGCGCTGTCAAAATACGATGCGATTATACGAAACGAAATACGAAGAATAATGTGAGGTTAAATAGACATCTGACAGCGTCATTGGCTTTATTTAACTTTAGAATCAACATACGATTTTAAGTCCTGCATTTAAAATATATAGCAGACGTATACTATATAGCCCGTCTTTCCTTAACCCTTCAGTGGTCGCGCAGAAGTTTATTACGTAAGCAGTCGCGTGGGATACAGTTGTATCCCATGCATTTTATATACATTTTTAATACCAAATATTAATTTTAAAAAAATTAAAAGGTTTAAAAAATGATTTAAGTATATTTTTTCGGAAGTAACATAATAATTAATAAAACTAAAATCTAAATATTCCTAAATAATAAACATAAATATAAAAATAAAACTTAAATGTTATCGAATGGGTCATTTTCGTCATTCGAGCAATTTAGGCATATGTATGCAATTTTCTTATGATGATCCTTACAAATCCTTACATCGCAGAAAATTCTTGTTCTTTTATCCCTATTCCTTGGGCAGATATAACATCGACCATTTCCAGTTTTTAACTTTTTTGTTGGAGGAACGGCTTCGTTTGTTGAAGATGTGCTCGGAATTTAAATGTCAAGCAGTATTGAACATTTCTGTCTAACACTGTTTGGCAAATTTTGAGCATATACTCTTTTTGTCATTTGTGGCCGCATTAACGCCATTGAAAGAGAATACAAAAAATGTCGACGTACCATCTTTTCGTTCTGTTTATTTGCCAGTAATAGCTGTAGTACATTTATTGCAACTATATTCATTAAATAGAAAAATATGGTCAAAGGTCATCTCCGACTGTTTCTTGACACGTTGTAATTCGAGCACATCTGATCAACCACGTCCACACCAAATTTTGTATCGTTGTACTTCAAAATCATAGCAGGTTTCTTAGTGCTTTCGTCGACTTCATCATCATGGAACATTGTGGACAAAACCAAAACGTTTTTATTCTTTTTCGGCACAAATGACACTAATGTGCATTGCAAGGCAAATTGACTACTATGAATAGGTCTTAACTTAGTATTTACCATTTTAGGAGGTATCTCGCGTTTATTGTCAATTTATAGGTGTCCAATAATTCAAGGGCCAAAGGAATACTGGAAAACCAATTGTGCATAGTAATATTTCGATTTGTTCCCTTCACAACAGTACATAGTCTTTTTACAACTTTAGGGCACTATTATTTATTTCGTAGGGCCCTGCAGGTTGGATCAACAATATATTTCAAAATTCACAGTAAACATGTCTTCTATGTCGACTAGTGCAAAAACCTTAATACCATACTTGGCAGGTTTTGCAGGAATATACTGCCAGAATGGGCATCTTCCACGAAAAGCTACCAGTTGCTCGTCTATTGTCAAAAATGGTCCGGGAATAAATGATTTTTTGTAGTTAGTGACGAAAATTTCAAATATTAGCCGTATTGCAGCCAATTCAGCAGTTTCACGGCGAATAATCCTATCATTGATATTGTCGAATCTTAGACAACGCAAAAGAAAGTAAAACCGGTACCATTTGAATTCCATAGGTCTACAACATTTTGTCTTCCTGATTTATACACCCCAGCACGATAGAAAATATATATATATATATATATATATATATATATATATATATATATATATATATATATATATATTGGTGGAATTAGTTATTATATCGACGATTTCTGAATTTCTGAAGTAATTAGACGCGTCTAGCACATCTGTGACATTTTTGCTTCATCTACTATATATATATATATAATATATATACGCTCTATATATATGTATATATATATATATATATATTATGTGATGTTATATATCCGATTTCTGAATTGCCTATGTAATTAGACGCGTCTAGACATCTGTGACATTTGCTTCATCTATCACATGCGTGAAATATCGCTCTTGTGTGTTATTCATTGTTCATATGTAATACCATCTTTGCCTATGTAATAAGGAACACCATGATCATCACCACTCACTTGTTCAGAATCTGTGTCAGTGTGTACAGTTTCTAGAAAATCGCCTTCATCTTCGGATTCATCAACAATGCCATACAATTCGTTATCATCATCGTTGCCTTCAATTTCATCTAGCCATTTTAGCCACTGACTGCTATCTTTGCTAGCTCTATTCATTACATCGTCTGTAATGTGTACATATAGCGTGATTCACTCAATTTTAATGTAAAACTTACCAAAATATTGAATATAGCTCAAGTAGAAGTTGAAACAGCAACGATCGCGAGTGATACGCTTATATCCCACACTAAATAATAACGTATAATTTACTAATAACAGCACACAACAAATTAACAATTCTCACACGTCACTCTAAATAGATGTTTAGAGAGGTACTGAAAGCATGAAGCAATTTACTAAACCATGACATGCGCAGTATGCAATTAAACATCACAGGGATACAGTTGCATTCCGCGCGACCACTGAAGGGTTAAGTAGGAACTTCGCACTAAGATAAAGGGAAACAGATGCATTTCACAGTAATAATTATATACCCATTCTCGAGTCCGCCATAAAATTATAATTGATATGAGAAGTGCAATTACAGTTTCACATAAAGATCGGTTTGTTAAAGGTAAAAGTACTAACATTTTACATAGAACATACACCCTTGAACTCAGCGGTTTAGGTTTCTTTTAGTTTTACTTATAATTATGCGTTGAGAAAACAATTATGTATAAATAACAATTTACTTTGATGCGTTACTGCTTTCTTCAAAATTAAAATATGGATAATCTAATTTTTGATGCCTTCTTTTCTAAATTAAAATTCGTGGTTGAAATCTACGGTTTAGATTAACTTGTATGTTATTAAATAAAACATAATTTGAGTAACTTAAAATTTGATTTATTTTTTATGTTTACGAAATAAACCAATTATTTAACCGTACAACTGAATACTTTATTTCTTGTTCTGTGTTTTTAAATATGTGCTAATTAAAATTTTCTCCTTCAGATCTCTGGTTTCTTTACTTCCTTTTTGAATTTTCAGGGCTGTATTTTAGAACATTCATGGCGTCTACTATTACTAGTAAAAAGGCTTACTCTAACAACGTATATACTAGTCCAGTGCAAAGTGCTCTAACTACTTCACTATCTGCTAAGTTATACTTTTTAGATTGTGCTTGGTTAAAGCCTCCCAGCCAAAATGGTTTTACGGTATTGTAAAGGAGCCATAGGTAGACAAATATTAGCATCCGTTATACGATTGTAACATCTATGACCAAAATCCATGTTATCGTCAAAAATGTATTGCATTCACTTACCGGGCATCGGTAAATTGTAAAATGCGCCAAATCCCGCGTATTTCTAAGTAAAACCGTTAGTGAGAAATACGCATGTGTACTCGTTTTTAAATTTTGTCCTTGAAATGTGATCTCGACGTCAACCATTTTAGTAGCCGTAGTTATTAGTATCTTAAGGAGTATATGAAACAAAATTCCTTCAGCTTATGATCCACATATGAGCGGACTGACACATGAGCGGATGGACAAGACATTCCCAAAATGTGTTTGCAACACATAATAATATATAATAAAAAAATTATGACTTTGAAAACCTCCCCGTTTATTATTTGAGTTAATTTAGTCAAATGGTTATGTCAAATTTGACTTCAATCGATTTTCTAAACTTTATCTTATTGCGAAGGAAAGAAAATAAATACACCTCTCTTCATACACCGCAGCTCCGCCACAATCACTGCTACCACCACCAACAATCTGTAAGGTCTAGACAATTATGTCAGGTTTAAAGGCAATCACCATTGTAGTTTTTGTGATGTTGCAGACGGAAGAAAATCATATTAACCCCTATTACACCCTACCCCACAGTTCTTCCACCACCGAAAAACACAGGTATTACACACTCTTGTTAAATTTGAATACAATTTCATAGCGAATTGTTGAGTTATTGCGACCGAAAGAAAATACATTTACCCCTCTTCCTTCTTAAGCCGTATACCTACCACCATCACTAATGTTAATTTTGAACACAATTACTTTTCAATCTTTTTAGTTATCGCGACCGAAATAATATCACATTGGATACCCCTTATCTCGCAGATCCACCACCACAAAAAAATCACTAATTTAGATATTTATGTCACTAAACTTCAGGATCGTATTGTACATGTAGCAGTAATACAAAAACCTCATGCTGTTATTTGAGTTTTCATTGTTTTTAAGTTCTAGCGTGATTTAAAAATTGTTAGTTCTCATAAAGTATGACCAGTTGTCAGTTAGTCAGTGTATCGTCAAAGTGATTTACGTTTAAGGGTTTGTGCGGGTCAAAGTGTAATAAAATGCCAAAAACTTATTTAAGTGTTGAATATGAAAATATAGCTTGTTTACGTTATGTCCTTACAAGATGTACATCGGAAATGAAATTAAATAAAAGAAAGTAGAGATGAACAATTAATTCGGCCTTCTAGAAGCTTAAAAATAAATCCCTGAAACTAGTCATTATTCGTCGTACACTTAAAGAATGTTAGTGAAATCGAAAAGTAACTTTCTTTAATCAGTACTAATGCCACTATTTTTAAAAGGAATTTTTCTTCGTACTGATTCGAGTAATTATCTATAATTATTGTGGTACGGATACCAAACAATAACTCCATATTCTAATTTAGACGAAACAAAGCTATGTGCATTGATCTGAGAGCACTTATGTTTGTGGAGAAGCGACAATTTTTTTTAGAATTTCTAAAGCGGAAGAGCAGGTAGCAATGATGTGTATGAAAATGATAGTTTGATTCAAACAAATGGAGATACAACGGTTAAATAATGCAGTGTCACTTTGCATTTGTTCACATTAACCTGGATGGGTGTTAAACACAATCTTAATTCTATAAATTGCGAGTTGAAGCAAGATAAAGTGTTAGGAGAATTTGTGTCACAGAAAACTCTTAAATCATCAGCAAACATTAGCGCATGACATATTAGCTGAAGATAACTAATAAAAAGTAGTAATATGAAAGGACTTAAGTTTGATCCCTGTGGAACTCCTGATGTTACTAAAGAATATTGTTTGATTTGATTTCATTTGACTTTTGCAAACTTGATTTCGTTCTAAAAACTTTTCTATCACAGTACCGTACCGATGAAAATCGACAGTTGGAGTTGAAACGAGGCGGTTAAATTTTTCAGAAATATTGTTCATGTTAATTGATCTAATTCATTAAAAATCGGTCACAATAACAATTGCATTTATTTTCAGTAATACGTTGACGCACTTATGTTATATAGAATTTGAGAATCGCCAAAAAAAAAAAACAAATAGTTTCTGAATTTTGTCGCTGCTTGTGGGATTTAATACCTGACATTAAAAAACTGGTAATTAAGGTAATTGTCAGTAAGAATTGGTATGCTATGCATAGTCGTATGTACAAATAAAACACTAAACTAATTTTAATAACAAACATGTATTGAACGAATAATCGATGAGTAAAGTTATGACAACAGACAAAGAGATGTTGAGATTTGAACAAAACGATAAAATACACGCACCTATTGGTACTGTAAAACCATTTTAATTGTATAAAAAAAAGTAATGAAATTTTATGAAAAGAATTCCGTAATCAACAAAAGACGAGACCCTTCGTTAGAGTTCACGTGAATATCAAAATAAAGGGGTTTATAGCTTAAATTAGTTAATCTATATACGGAATACCTTATTAATAAAACAGTTGACCATTGCAAATTCGGGCCTTTTGGTTTAATCAAGTATAATTTAAAGACTACTATAATTTCTAATTTTGAAGATCAGGAACATTAATCAGGACTTCATTCTACTAATTACTACTAATTTGGCTAAAATTCCCACCTCACAAACAAACCCACAAAATAATTCCGCCTATACTACGTTCGGGGGTGAGAGTGCAGCCTGGCGAAGATAGAGAATGCTTTTCTTATGGAAATTTTGCGTCGACGTTGCTGGTTGTATGCAATGGGCGATAGTACGCGTATAAACTCAATGAAACAACGAGAATTCTCAAATAAATTCCCATGTAATATTTGATGTAATTTTTAAACTTTTTTTACGTATTTTCTTTTTTTTTATTTTATCCTGTTAATGTCTTAATGCGATGATTTAATTACATTTTGATAGTATCCTAACTCCTGATTCAATTGCGGTAGTGCACCACCAATCCGTTATTTATTCCTATCGAACAGGAGGACGTTTTCTTTATTCATAAATGTCACCATTGGATGTGGTGTCGTTCTATTTGACGATAAAAGAAACAGCGAAAGATTTCATAATATACAGACGAAAATTACACGTCTTTAACTGCTATTAAGTATGCAGAATCTATTATTATTATAGATCAGCATAGTAGTTATTGGTCGACGCTTGAGTAAATGCGCAATATAATTTTAAGACAAATCGTGCTGCATTTAAACGAGATTTTAATTTCTTAGCGTAATTTTAAACATAAAATAGTTCAGAATTTTAATTTATGTGTTTTAAAATGTTCATTACGACAGTCAGTAGTCTGTTTTGAGCTGTCTTTTGTAACGTTATAAGTTACCTTTGCAAAATTGTTAGCTAAAAGTCGGCGCGCTGGTCTTTAACATATAAATCCATTCCCATAAAAATATTTATCGGTAACAGCAAAATGTGAAATTACTTCGGCAATAGAAGATAGACACTAAACAAACACAAATCTTCTTTACAGAAACTCACTAAAATAATACTAGAATGAAAATTGTTTTCAACAAACTATAATTTACCGGAAGACGATTTAAAGTTTATGTAGAAAATCCACTTAATATGAAAGTAATTATTACGGTAATCTTTATTTGTCAACAATGGGAACTTACTTCTGCGTCGTTAGAACGTGTTAACCGTTCAAAGTCCTCAAGTAAATTTTCTCCTTTTACGCGACTACCCCCCTATTTTCCGTTTCTATCTAATCTTTACAACATTTCAATCGATCAATTTTAATGATCTACACAAAAAACATTAAAGTGCAATTACTGCTGCTTGCTAAAAAAATAAACTTCTAATACAATGAGATACCAAATAATATCCCGGAAGTAACCTAATATACCATCAGTTAGATTAACTTAAGAATCTGTAATTACAGTCGACCATATATACACTTGAATCTAAATTAAAGATAAACGCATTCCCACCATACACGCGAACCAACAGTTAATCAACTAGATAAGCGGAAGCAACACCCTCTGAAGGACGAACCAAAATTACACGATAGTGGTAATGCAATTCGTCTAATAGCAAAACTTACCCCACGGGATCCAAACTAAATCAATTAAACGGGACGTAGTGTCTGTCAAATCCATTTGACCATTCGACGAAAACCCCACGTCACTACTTCGAACGACTATTCACAAGGCCGACTACCGCAATAAATATTCAATATAGAGAATACCTGTCTGTGATAACGCTATCGTCTTTTCCATAATTTTCATACCCAAATTTCATTCACAGGTGACACTGCGGTTAAATAGTATAGGGGAGCTGGTACCATAAGCAATAGCTCCACATAACATTATACAAATCTAGAGATGGACAGTCTTTTCCACGGAAGTTGGATATTGCGCCTTAAAAACTAAGGGAAGGACAAAGTGTGGACGATAAGAAATGTGAACAAACGCTTATGCAGCACTAGATGGTCTGAAGTGAAAATAAACGTATTTCTTCCATTATCCCAAATATTCACGTAACTTTAAATTGGAGAAACGGTCCCTCAATATCAATTTTATTAAGCGATGATGTCGATACTCGTTGATCCGTCGTGTTGCTCCGCTACTTCTTCTATGACGTGCATAACCATCTTCTGACCATCATCAATTCGCTCTCGTTACAAGTGACTGGTTTGATTTAACTGATTAGCGATTTCACAAAACATCACCTTTCACCCCATCGATTACATATAAAAAATTTTGGCATTTTCTAATTCTGTGTATAGTGAACCAGTATATCAAGCGTTATTCGAAATAAAGAGCAAGAATACAAAGTACAGCAGAGTCTTAACTACTGAATTTTAAGCAGTACTTTACCTCTCGACAACTCCTTTTGCTGTATAAGGCCCAAATTCGGCCTCATCTGGAATATAATTCTCACCTTTGGGTTAGTGCTCCCCAATACGCTCTCGATATCGTTGATCGTATTCAAAAGAGAGCGATTAGGCTTATGAATGACCCGTCCTTAACTTCTCACATACAGTCCCTTGAGCATAGAAGGATGGTTTCAATTCTTTCTTTGTATTATCGTTATTACAACGGCTATTGTGCTGGTGAATTACATTCTTTGATACCATCTCCGGCTATCTTTGCGAGAAACACTCGGTTCGCTCATTCACATCATCAGTATGCAGTACAAATCTCCACCTGTCGTACCAAACGGGCGCAATCCACATTTTTCTACACGGCTTCTAAACTCTGGAATGATCTCCTTAGTTCCTGTTTTCCTCTCACTTATGATATGAGAAAATTTAAGGTAGCTGTTCATAGGCATCTATTGGCAATTCATTATCCCTCTATCCATCCTCCTAAGTGTTCCTGAGTGCTTTAGCACGATAGGCCTTATTTAGCCTGTTCAGGTCCACAATCATAAAAAAAAAAAACTAATTTTTAAATCAGTGTTTACCATAGACAATCTTTCCGCAAAATTCATCTATATCTTTAATTATAATGCTAATTAATATTTTACATGTTGCAAAACATTTAACAATAGTATTTTTAATAGTTTCCAAGATCTATTAAAACGAATCACAATATAAAATGTAAGCAAACCATAACAGTAAAGTAACTCGATAAACACATAATTCTGTTACGTGCAGGATCATTTTCTTCGATTGAGCTTTGCTACAACATGGATGGAAACTGTTGACAGTTGTTAATGCTCTATTGTTCAGCGAGGCACGTTCGTTTAAAGCAGAAAAGTGTTAAGCTTTAACAAAACATTGCATATGCAAATAAAGTAATGCAATTAAAAAATAACAAAAAAGCTTTCCTAGTAACCAAATGATGTAATAAAATGTATATTGTTCGTAGCTTTGCCGTAAAAGTTTATACCTAAAAAAAGGAAGTATTGCTCAGATAAAGCTAACTAATATAAATTTGCTGAAATTCATAGAACTAAAAGTACACATAAATAATAGATTATACATAATACATAATATACTTTTCGGTCTTTAGTAATAATTATGTAATATCTTATTAGTGGAGTTGATCGGCCTATTTCCACAGTTTTTCCTTTTTGAGCGCGACGTTTCCCTCATCTTAGTCCTGAGAAGGACTGTTTTCGCATTCATGTGTTATATATAATTTTTTCCCAAGCATCTGACTACTATCAAATTCGAATTTGGTACCTTTCACTTACTAGTCTGACACCATTACCGCTGAGCCACTGAGTTTCCGACGAGTTGTGTTTCGACCTTTGCCACTATCTGTATGTTATCCCATTGAATGCGGTGGTCTCCGTTCCAGACGTGTTCGGCGATTCTTGATCTTTCTGTTTCGCCCTTGCGGACGTTGTTCTTATGTTCATGCGTTCTCACTTTGAGTGGTCTTCTGCTCTCTCCTATGTATGATCTGCCGCATTCTCATGGTAGGTTGTATACATAATTCTTGGAATTCTGATCTTCATTGTATGGTTTGGTTTTGGTTAGTATTCCCCTGAGCGTTCTGGTCGATTTGAAAGCAGTGCGTACCTAGTATTTGCTGCCTATTCTTCGTATTTTCTCGGAGGTACCTTGTATATATGATATTATCGTTGTATATTTAGGTTCTTCTTTTTCGGTTACCCTTTCCCTGTTTAGGTTAGGTGTTAGATCGGGGTAGCCATTTTCTCTGAGTGTTCTGGCGATATTTTCTTTTTCTTTGTTCAGGTCCTCTTGTTTTGAGCATATTGTTTTTGCTCTATCGTACAAGCATTTTGCCACACCTAACTTCACGTTTTTACAAAACACTTATAATACCGGAAGTATGTAATACCTGTTGTAGAATTATACGAATTCCGGACAACTTGGAAACTACATAGAAACCAATAATATATTTCCTGACAGTCAATTCGGTTTTAAACCCAATAGAACGTGCCACGATCCCTTGTTGAAGTTGCTTACACAAACAACTAATCCAATCCAATCCAATCTATAGGTTTTTGTAAACATTAAGCTAGCATTTTACAAAATATGGTAATCAGAAAATTCGCAGCCTAGTTATACTAACCGATTTTTATAAATTTCTGCTTTCGTGACTGACTCTAGCCGCTCTGTACGAGTTAAATCAGGAAACGCCTCTTTCGAACCTTCTTGATCCGCAACAGTATATACTGCAAGGTTCTGATTTATCCCCTATGTAATGAAACAAGCAATTCGAGCCCTACGCGTTGGGCAGTAAATTTTAATGTCTCGTTGAGCATAAATACTGTCCCTACACCTTGGGTGACAAATTGTGGTCAAACAAGCCCCATATTCGGTGCCAAATTGTAATAAAACGGTGTAAATTTTATGCCCACACGTTGGGAGACAAATTCTAATGGAATGTTGGCTACAAATTCATAAGGTATTGAGTAAGTTAAGAAATTTATTATTTGTCCAGGCTAACTCGTTAATGTGTGAAATTATAATTTACATTGAATGTGAGTTGTTTAAATTTTGACAAACAAAAATTAATAAATCTGATTTTTCCTTTCAGGAAGCTCAAAACGATTTCCAATACCAGGTCTCCATACTAATATATGCAAATATTAACCCTTAACCGGAGTTGAGGTGTCTGTGAGACACTGCTTAACACATTATTCGAAGTATACCGTCCACCCTTTATGTTAGCGCTTACCAGTTCCATGTAACTTCAAGTGGGGACATCCATTATCAATACACGTGATTTCCACGTATTCCAGCGTGTTCAGTGCGAGTTATACATTTGCAAAGTGTAGTCGGTGTCTAACATACTACTCCACTCCGCTAGTTTAACTTTAGCGTTTTTAAACTGAGTTATCAACCGCGTACCAGTAAAGAACGCGTACGTTGTGGGGATCCTGGATATGAGGAAACTCTAAGAGAATGGTTTGGTGAAATTGGTAGTGGTAGTGAAGTGGACGGTGAAGACGATGCGTATGAACAAAATGATCATGAAAGTCAATCGGAGCCAGAAGTAGAGGAAGATGACGTTTTGGGAGAAACACAGAATGAAAGTGAAGAAGATGAATTATTAGAATCCCGCAGAGAGTTTTTTTATGGTAGAAACAGTTATGAAGCAACCAATGGAAAGTAGAGGTCGTACAAAACGTAATAGTATAATAGTGCAATTACCAGGTGTAAAGTCTGCAGCTAAAGAGAAAGTGAGAATATCTCCAAAGCTAGGAACATATGGAGCTTCTTGTTTAAAGAAAATATGCTCGACCAGATTTTAAAGTGGACAAATCACCAGAGAAGCAAATTTTTTGACAAAGATCGGAGCGAAATAAAGAATGTTGACAGTGACGAATTGCAAGCTTTTTTGGGATTTATTTTCTTTACAAGTATTTTTAAGTCAAATCATGAAAGTATTGAGTTGCTATATACACGAAACGATAGGTGAGAAAACAATCCTGCAGCTCCCATTTCTGAATTGTTTGGAACATTTATAAAAAATTGTCAGGCAGTCTATAGTCCAGGTGCTTCCATATGCATTGATGAGATTCTGATTGTTTTTCCAGGAAGATGCCAATTCAAGATTTATATGCCTATGAAACCAGTGAAACATGGTATAAAAATCTTATGTGCAACCGACGCACGTAATTACTCCTTCAATGAATGTGTGTGTGCGTGTATATATATATATATATATATATATATATATATATATATATATATATATATATATATATATATATATATAGTAGGAATTCAGGTGGAAACGGTTTACCGGAAAACGACAGAGCTTTCAGGAAACCGACACAGTCTGTTTTACATCTGTGGCAGCCCATTTACAATTCAAATAGAAATGTGACGGCTGACAATTGTTTCACTTCTACTCCATTATTGGATTTTTTACGACAACGGGGATTGACATATGTAGGTACTCTTAGGAAAAAGAAACGAGAAATTCCTAAAGAATTTTTTCCAATAAAATGGAAACAAGTAGGATATTATATCTATGGCTTCACGAAAAAGGTGGCCTATGGAAATTTTTTCAAATGTTGAACATACGTGCTGTAAATTCCTTTATCATACATCAGTGTCCTGTAGACAGGGAAGAGATTTCTCGAGCAACTTTTATAAAAAAAACTTAGCAATGGAACTGGTGGAATCGCATAAGCCAAAAAGGTTGCAAGGCTCGAGACTCAAGTTATAAATTAAGTTACTGATCAGGCGCATCCTAGGAGATGCTGAAGAACATCAACATCAAGCTTATGAAAAGAGAACTGTGTTTACTGTGCCCAAATACTATCAAAAGAAATATTCAGTATATTTGTCGTTTGTGCAAACGCCCGATATGACTTCAATGTTCACATAAAGTGTGCAATAACTGTGAAAGTGATCTTTAAAGATACCAAACTTTAGGGCTGTAAAGTTTTTAGTTTTCAAGTCTGTATTTTTATTACATACATATTTTTAGTTAAGAATGCCTTTTTAGTTACTAACTTGATATTTAGTTTGTTTTTAGTTGCTAAAATTTAGAAGAAAAAAATTATTTCTAACACTTACTTATTACTTGTAAAATTTTGAAATATCATATTCAAATTGTTTTCGTATTATTATTATTATTATTATTTCATTATTTCGTAAAAATTAACTCTTTGTTCGCATTATATTGTTTTAGTCTATTGAGACATGTAAAAAGACAGTGAATGCAAACCTTTACCTAAAGTTATCTTTTTGGCTGCAATTTTGACTGGTGTCTGTCAGACCACCAAACTCTGTGTATGTCTCAAAAATAGGACAACTCCGGTTTTGGAGGTAACAGAATTTAAACTTTGTCCACTCCAGGTAAAGCGCATCTTATTTAATTAGTGAAATAACTTTTTCAGTATCAATTTATGTAACACCACTTCAATACAATTTCAATACTCAACTCTGCTAGAGGTTATTAATATTTAATGTCGTTATTGAAGATCCAATTCGTCGATAATACGCTTACTGTACATAAAACCAATCTCTTAATTTGTACTAATCCTTTTTTTTTACTCTTTATTACCACAAACAAACTGCATAGGGCATTAATTAATTATTGCACGCTTGTATAATTTTTCAGATAAAAAAAATTAAAATTTTTATCCTCGGATACAATTTCTTTTTTTTTAGTAAGTAAGTTCAGTATCTGATATTTTTCTGAACTTACTAATACGATTTGTATTTGAATTTAATTGACCCTCAGTTTAAGCCACAAAATAAGGAACAAAATTCTAAAGATCATTGAAGTATCGATTTAAATGTGACAAATGTCACATATTTATTAATAAATTTTAGAAATACAAACAAATCTTAACTACCTACATCCCTGCTGGTTATATAATATTACGCCGAATTGCGTTCTAGTGGCGAATGGTTGGACTATAACGAATTTACCCAAAAAGCGGTCGAACCTACAGAGGTGCGTAATAAAGAGGTTTGCCGCTAGGCCCTTTTTTATCATTAGGCGGTGAGGGCCTGCGGTTCCTTCCTTTACAATTTTACTAGATCATTTCTTAAAATACGGGCGCCACTGATTCTGATTCACGCGCACTTGAGTCAGAAATTGCTGATAATCTATTTCAAACTCTCTCAACGACTTAAACCTTACCTGTATATGACAAGCAACTGATCAATATAATATTGTTTTCAAATGCATCACATCCACAAACTAGTTTAATTATTCGATATCTGATACTTATATAATAATGAAAATGATGTAAACAATGTACCTAAAGAAAAGATTCTTACACAGGTTTTATCTCTACAGTTTCATTAAATTTTCCTGTTATTTTTACAAAGTGTATTTAGCTCGATGCATTGTATACATACAACACTAAAAATTTCCAGTTTGTAATGCCTGCAGTACTCGATTATACTTATACAACTGTAGCGAGATTTCATTAAATAACAACACAAAATTTACTACTTGGCGACAATGCTCAAAAATTATTTTCTACATGCACATTTACAATTCTTATGTTCTGTGTTACAATTATTTTAAAATGGTTGCTGCTCAGCTTGATATAGTTTTACCCTTAATTTGCTTTGGCATGTCCTTTTATTTAATTATAATGATTTTTATTTTTATACTTTCTGGAGGGTGTATGCGGTGTTTATTTTCAAAATCTTTTGTTTTTATTTAACAAAGAATGAAATGTTAGGTTGCAACGCTTAGTGTTATGATAATCTTGTTGATTTTAGTAACATCACTTTACAATAGATTACTCGAATTTCGGTGTGTTCATAATTATTAATCCAACAAATAATGAAACCCTTGATTTGAAGAATACTGTGACTCGACATCAGGTAAGTGTAAACACAAAACAATAATTCGTGAATGACGAAGCTATTTTTAATTGGAGTACTAAGACGATACTGAATAACTAATCCAAAATCCAATGCCCAAATAATCACACATCACTAACCTATATAACATCAGCTGATCGTACTTTGTCCTCTCGAAACATGTGCTCAAATTATGGTTCGTTCGTTGACGGTCCCTGAATATAACACGCATGAGGTCATTCACGCTCTCGCATCTTGTTCACTTCTTTATGTCCATATAATTTTCCAACTATAATTTACCTCAAATGAACTGTACAGAATGTATTATTGATGCCATGACTACGCCAAACGAGAACTAAAACAATAAACCCTTCATCGAAGGGTCTCTAGGTCACTACGTTGCTTTTCGCTGGTTGTTAAAATTTTGATCTCCGTAATGGGTGCTGATGGAAGATATCACACATTAACTATAATCTCTTAAATCTCGATATATCCGACTGCTGGGTAATTATGGATGAATCCCTTAACAAGGTAACTTTTTATATAAGAGTTAATTACCATAAATTACTCTCTTAACAAATTATTGCAGAAATTTTACAAAAAGGCTACATAGGAATTTTTAATATGACCTAGAGGTGATCGAAAATTGACCTTAGATATAGATAATATCAAAATGAGCCGTATTGGGGGCAAAGTTGAGAAGATTCCTACCCTTTTCATCATTTCCGTTAATAATTTACAGAAACCTGTACTTTAATAAAGATTGACTTACACTAAATTATTCTTTTCTCCCTAGATGTCTGCTATTTACAATATTTGTTAATTATTTTTATATTTACAATTGACCAGTGGTCGCGTTCAATTATTATTTGTTAACTTAACTCTAATAATTATACACTACTTCTCAAAATTAAAATTACTAAGTTTTCTATTTGGGTCGATGTACAATTCTTAAATTTAAATTACAACGTAATAATATATCTTAAAACTATTTGCAGTGCAGCAAAAAAAATTCATTACAACAAAACGGAATGGTTAAGTTCCAACACTATATCTCACAATTTAATTATAAAAATAGATGTACATACTTAACTTTATATTAGTCCACGATTAATTATCAATTTAATTATTAGTTAATGCTGCACTTACTGTATTTATATCCAAATATGATCCCTTTTATCACTATTCACGCATCATTAACTGTGCTCTTGGGCAAGCAGCAAGTATATTCCATGATCCAATATAATTTTAATTTAGATTGTTCTCCTCAACTAGTCGACCACTTATATTGTTAATACTGGAAGAACAACCAACTGTACTTTAAATAAAATTGTTTGTGTTTGTTGTGTTTATTTCATATGTAACTTTATTTATAAGTAACTGTTAAATTACTTAATATTAAATGTTTTCATACTGATTTACAATGCAATAAAATTTTATTTTCTTGAGATGCGTATCGATTTGATAGCTTGTTAACGATGAAGTTAATTCACACAGATCTACTAATTAAGTAAACCTTATTTATAATTATTTCAACAATGTGAAATAACACTGTGGTCATTAAAGATTGTGTATGCGTTTAAGTTTAGCATACAACTTTTCACATTTTAAATTGAATTTAACAGTCAGTATTTATCATTTTGGTCAGATATATTTATATGACCTTTAGGCCCTTTTAAATTTTATATACGATCACTAATAGCTTTAAATGACCTTATTTTCAAATTTAAAATTTCAAATTTTAACAATAATTAAAATTTCATATGACAATTCAAAATGCCCCTTCGACTCGGTTATCAAGAGTATTGTGTTGATGTTAAATAAAAACTCACCCAAAAAAATTCTATTATACATCTCACCCCCTTAACCGTAGTAATACATTATGTCTAACAAGAGCTCAAATAAGGCATTATTAAGATGGTATTGGTAAAATTTTCTGTTATCTCCAGTTTATGTTTAAATTAACATAAATTCTTGAATAATTTGTTAAAACCAATGTGAATTTCTGATTTAATAATTTTTATAATACGCAGATATTCCAATGCAAATCAACTAGGTTTTTTAACCAATAAAAATCGATTATAATATCAATTTTTTAATTTTCTATCAAAGTTTTAAATCCGCTTCAAAAAGTGGTCTTATTGGAACATGTTTTTGCAAATAAATAGTACGCAAAAGTTATGTATAAAATTAATATGTAGTTTTTATTAAATAAAACATGACCTTTCAAACGCTCTTTAGATTCTTTGATTTCATACAAATTTTTGTTAATCTTGGTGCTAATTTAATTAAATTGACCAGTGGTGCTTCTATTTTTGACCTTCAAACCAACTTATACCATGGTGTGGGCAGTGGCAATTCGTTAACATTTACATTTGTAAATTAGATTTAAAACTTATTATCGGCGTAAACACTAATTCTATTAACACTACTTCGTTTACAGTTTTTGACATTAATTCCTAAACTTATTCTGAACTTAAATATATGATTTATGTTATATTCACACAATATGTTTTAATACATTTGCTATTTATTTGCAACCCTATCTGTGGCGTAGCTTAATTATTTTCATTCAAAAGCTTTTTGTGCTTCGAAAAAGGATTATTCAATTGATATTCAAAATACCGCCTAGAGAAACGTGTAGAAACATATTTATTAAATATAAAACTTTGCCCTGTATACACATATATAAGGTTTTCTGCTATGCTAAGAATCATCTTGTTAATAAATTATCGAATAGTGCACATTCTAGTAAATATACAAATATCATTTAAGAATTCCTTGTCATACTACTACAAAATATGAAAGTACTACACATTACTTCGGTATAAAGCTTTATAACAAACTAGATAGTTGTATTAAATTGTTACCTATTCATCAATTTAAAATGGCTTTAAAGCAATGTCTACCAGGTGTTTTCCCATTTTTTTATCGATATATCATTGATTTGTGTTAAAATATCCTCAATGCACACCTGCTCCATTTTGATTTGAGTATTTTTTATGGATTACGTATTAAACCGTTTCTTGCGTGTTGCAATTTCAGTCTTTCTTCTTGTAGTAGTGATTCTGATATTACTTCTAATTTTCCGGACCTTTTTAGCCCATTCCATATTTGTATGATGGACATTCTTATCTTGCTCGTGTAGTGAAAATATTGTTTGTTTGAGTTAATGCTTTAAAACTGCATACGAGTCTTATTTTCGTGTTTGGTGACTGTTCACTAATTAGAAGTGCTTTTAGTATTGTTGCCAGGTTCATACTAAGTTTGGAGTAAGCATCGGGAAATGTCCATGACGGGAATGTATTTCCATGCATCACTATACCTGACTTTAAGCTTTCTGTGTTCCATGTACCAAGATAGTAGCTGTCAATGTGGTGATTCTCCCTATCGCTTCATCTGTTATCGGTGATTCTAATTGCTATGGTGGTTGACCAAACTCCGGTTTCCAGTAGTTCATAGATATAATGCCTTTTGCTTTCATATCTAAACGTGTATCAACTATAGCCTTATATTATTGTTGCCAATAATATTTTTCGTGCATTGGAGGACTTGTAACAAGGTTATGTAGGAAGTGTGTTTTATTTGAACTTAGTTTAGCACCATATTTTAAACTCTGTTGTAAAAACCGTAGATCTATTGGTAGTGAGTTGTTTTCTATATTCATATTGTGTATAGGCGATGTCCTGTATGCTCCACTTGAAGTTAGCATTGTGTTGTGCCACACTGAGAAATCCTCTCAAGGTGAGATTTGGCTACCGACCTATATATGGCTGACCCGTACTCAAGTCTACTTCTAATAAATGCATCAATAACTTTTTTTAAACTTTATCCGCCCCTCATGTATAATTGCCAAGTATTTTGATTCTATTTAGTGTTATTTTGCACTTTGATACGACATTGTCAACGTGTCGCTTCCAGGTTAGTTTACGATGCAGTAAAACACCTAAAAATGTCAGTTCTTCCACGAAAGAAATTGTTTTCTTTCAGCTTTATTGGTCTTTCTTGGTGGTGGTGTCTTAGACGACAGAAATGTGTCGCTTTTGTTTTTGTTAGTGAGAACTGAAAGCCTCGTATTTCTGCTTCTTCCACAACCGCATTTATGTATCTTTGAATATATTCTGTCATATTGTTTATATCTTTTCCGGTCGTAATGATACATAAATCATCTACGTATAGTAATGCTTTTGTATTTGAGTTTATCTTGTCTGTTATGTTATTGATAGCTATTGCAGTACAGAGCCTCGAGGTATTCCATTTTGCAAGTTTCGTATATTGAATTTTGCATTATCAGTCTTTACTTGAATACACCTGTTTTGCCTAAAGTTGTTGATAAAGTTGGGAAGGTTACCTCGAAAGTTTCATCGTTTTAGATTTTAAATTTCCACAGCGTCGTATGCCTTTTGAATAAAAAAAACAACTATAGTATGTTGGGTGTTTGTAAAGGCCTCATTTATTATATAATCCAGAAACAAAACTTGGTCAGTAGTTGAGTATCCTTTTCTAAATCCGGCCTGATAATTACTAATTGTAAATACTAAAAATATAATGAATGAATCTACTAACATAACATGACTTAGACTTTTATAGCTTTCTGAATTAAAGTAGTTCTCCTTCTATACTTGATTAATTCCATATTTGTACTCCTCACTGAGAACAAAATTAATTACAGACAGGGTAAAAATCTAATTAGTACGCTTGCTAAAAATATATTGTGTGTTTTATTGGGCAGAATAAATAACTGGAGAGCAATGACTTCATAAATTACTTATTGAAGAAATTGAAGTTTACACAGGAAGTTATTTTTCGACTTATTATTTTTGGTTTATTTCTGTATGAGTGCTCTCGTTCAAAGGAATCTTATGTTAACCAGATAAAAAGGGATTTCTGGACAAAATTCTTAACAGATATGGAGGTACGACTTGCACGGAGGGCAACGCAAAATATACAACATGCTAAAAAGTAGGAAAAAAAAACGTTCAACGAGTATGTTTAGACAACTACCATTAAATCAGGAGAAGGGATCGCATATTTTAAAAACCAACCCATAAATAATATTCTAGAAAACAATAACAACGAAGATACTAACCAGAATGAACTCCAAATTACTAAGCCAGAAGTAAACACAGTGATCAAAAAGCTAAAAGACCGGGACCGGGACTGAATCGATAAATAACTACCCTTTTCCAAAAGATAATTAACAGAAGAACTCTACCCGAACTATGGAAAACAAGCATCACCATTCCAATATTTAAAAAAGGAATCAGGACAGACCCTTAACACTACCGAGGAATATGCCTGTTAACCACTACATCAGAATTATTAATAAAAAGCATTACTGAAAAAATCACCGATCAAATTGGCATTAGCCAGGAACGACAAGGTTTTCGCCAACGACCGATCAACGGTCGACGCAATTCTTATTTTACGACAGATCGTTGAACAATCAATAGAATTTTACAAACCAACGTTCCTATGCTTTGTCGACTTGACAAGCTTTTGATAGAATAAAACTAGCTGACGTTGTACACGTACTAGAAGAAAAACAAATAAATTAAAACACTGAATACAGCCAATAAAACCAGCATAAAAACAAACAATAAACTGACTAAAGAAATCCCCACCTCAATCGGAATTAGACATGGAGACCGCTTAAGCCCCATTATTTAACATCATAGTGGACAAAATTATTGACAGTGTAAAACTGGTGGATAAGGGATATAGGATCGGGAATATGGAAATAAAACGCCGATGATGCGGTGCTGCTAGTAGAAAGTGAAAACGATTTGCAACTGCGGAAGAATTCAACATGAGAATGTCAACAGAAACGACAAAAGCATTGACCATCTCGAAAAAACCGCTTCGATATAAATTATCTATCGGTAATGATAATAGAGCAGGTTAGGACTTTTAACTACTTACGTACTAATACAAAGTCCGAACACAAGCAATGAAGACAGCAGCCATATCAGGTTACCTGCGATATGTGATATAGAAGAATAAACACCACAACCGGCAAAACACGTATTTACAAAACCTGCGTTAGGTCCATCTTAACCTATGCCGCCGATACATCCAAAAACAAAACGCATAATGAGAACGACAAAGGTGAAAATTCTAAGGTCCATAGCAGGCATTGCCCTACACGATCGAGTAAGGAGCGAAAACATCAGAGAAACTCTCAAAATTCAAGATGTGGTGAGATGGGTGAGAACGCGACGGCGTAACTGGAATAACCATGAAGATAGAATGGGCGACAACAAAGATATCCCAAGGACGGCCCCCAAAACGATGGCATGGAAGTTGGACCTCATCATCCCAGGAATAAGAGGCAGAATTGGAAATAACAGGACTAAGTCCTAAATTAAGAAGAAGAAGGCGAAGAAGAGGAAGAAATAGTTTCCTACTGTTTTATGTACTTTTAGGAGATTAACAGTTGCGTAAACGACAATTATTCGCAATTATAATGATACACATAGTTATTTGAGTATCAAGGGTGCAAATTATTACACTGTTCTTTGGGAATTTAATCTTTTATCAGTTGGTTAGAGAAATGTCTAATTATAGAACAAAGCGTAAACAAATAAAATATTCAGTTTCACAATATTCAATAATGGGTGCATTATAAACGCAAGATAGAAAACAGTAATTGTTCGATTTCCCTAGAAGGACGTCCACTGTTCGTTAACATTCTCTTTTTATAGCAAAGGTATATGTTTTTCTTTTGTTAAAACTACAATGCTACACCATTACTCTAATTTTTCTTCCACATAGACAAGCATTTTGGCCTTCAAGTTAATTGTACTCATGGTTAAACATTTTAATGACAATTGGCACTCGTGGTGGAAATTGATTTTCATTGGCTGAATGTTAAATAACGAAATGCTTTGCCAATACTTTGGGTTTTAAAACGTGTATTTTGAAATAAATTATAAAAAATTTATACGTTTTGATAACAAGTACAGTTATCGTCATCAGCAGTAGTGAAAATTTTAATTACATTTTCATATAACTGTTATTGACGTCCATTGCTCGAGTTGGAATCAACATTTAGTGATAAATGATATAAATCAGTAACTTAAACGTCTTCTTAATCATGTTCACACGTTATAAGCTAAAATGTTTTAATAATTCAACTAAATACAATGGTAATGAGTAGATAGCAGAACTAATTAGTACTTTTATAAAAGAAACTCTCATGCTCAATGAATGTGATAAGTTTTGAGTTGTGCTGCAAGTAATGTGAAATATACATACATTTTAAAGTTAGAATTTTCACGTGCTACATGATTTAAAGGGAGTAAAGTTTATAGCGTGTACGCTCTTAGAATATATTGTTTTATTATTAGCAGTAAAATGTAACAAATGCCATAAAAAGTTAAATTTTAGTTAAGTTTGAATTTTTAAGTTTATTAACTCTCTTAAAAAGTTATAGAGAAAGTTACTAATAAAGTATATACTGATTCTTTCTTCTTTCGGTATTCGTCTTTTGGGTGTAATTTGAAAATACTTTTACAAAAACCAAGTAATAAAAAAGTTATACGTGTACATAAGACTGGTTTGTACTTACATGTACGTAAACGTAATGTAAATGATCACAAAGTTGCTAACCTATAGTACTATTAAACCAAGTTTTCTGCTAAATCATTAAACTCATACAGCTTTAACGCGTAACCAAAAGATATCCCGTCCTTTATCGTGTAACTCCACTGACGTGAGTATCCAGCTAATAAATAATAAGTTAAACAAGAAGATTCATTAAGGTTGTAATTTTTTTCACCAAACGTCAAAAAAACATGATAATTCTTAACTCATCATGATATAAAAGTTTTACATTCTAGAGAGTTGCGCGTTGCCGTTCAACGTTTGACACACGTAGCGAATGTGTCAATTGAACGAGAATTGAAGAAACACTTTCTTCTCGTGTTTTACACAATTTTTTTTCTAAAACTACACTTAAAATTATGGCAACTCTGTTGTTCATTTTTTAGGTTAGTTTCCGTTCATTTCGTTTTTGTGGTTTCGTAGGTTATAAAAATCCAGATCCTTATCCTACTACTACTAATATACTTTATTTGCTTAATTTTACAAAATCTTGCAGTGATTGCGTTTTACTAGTTACATTCTCTATTTACACTATTTACAGTCTCTCCTTTCTTTACTTCACTTACACTCACTTCTGGTCTCTTTTCTCTTTTCCCATTAACTGTCTTTTTCGGTTCCATGTTTCTTGGATCCACTCCGCTCCCCTTCCTCCTTCTTCTAATATCTCTTCCACCGTCGTCTCCTCCTCATTTAACTCCCTTCATTCTTTCAACATGTGCTTAATCGTCTTTATCTCTTCTCCGCACAGCCTACATTTTCTCTCTTCGTCCTTTCTCTAGTATCTGTTTCCCCTCTCTTCGTTTCCACATCTAAAGCTCGCTATCATTTTCTTTCTTTCCCTCCTCCCTCCTTCATTCAAATATCTCGGTGTTCCTATAGATCACATTGCATGTTCCTTCTCTCATGTACTCTCTCACGTTCACTCCTTCCCTTGTTAGTCTATCTACTTCTTCTTTTGAATATCCGTTTCTTTCGTAATATTCTTTCCTGGCTTCTTGTCCGTATTCTATTCTTCCTTCTCCTATTTCTTTCCAGCACTCTTAAAAAATTTTACACTCCGTTCTTCTGCTCATTTCCTCCTTGTACTTTACTGCTCTATTTCCAGCTTCCGCCCTTATCTCTACTTGCACCTCCTCTCTAATAATATATCCGGGTGTTTCTATTTCCACTTCCAGTATCCACCTGCAGTATTTTTCTCGCATCCCTTCTATCTCTTTGTACTATTTCCAACCCACACTTCCGTCCCGTACAGTAACGCAGTTTTTTTCAGTTTCTTAAATAATAATTTCCTTTCCTTACGTCCATTCTAAACAGTCTTTCCCCTACACTCCACACTTGCCCTATAAGCTTATTCCCTTTTCTCACTCGCTCTTTCATATGTTCCGCATCTTTATTGTCTTGTCTCATTGTGTATCCCAGGTATGTGAATTCCTTTACTTGCTGTATCCCCTCATCCCTCCATTTTCATTCCCCCTTTTTCCTGTTCTCCATACCATTACCTTAGTTTTACTCCCATTGACGTCCAGACCTTTCCTTTTCAAATGTCCTTACTGGTAACACTATATCATCCGCGTATGCCAGCGTCCACACTTTCATGTTCTCCACCACCAGGACTCCCTCTTCTTGTCCCCTTAATGTCTCCTCCAGGTCTCCAGTATATACTGCGAACAGGCTTGTACTCAGTGGGCATCCTTGTCTCAATCCCTTCCTCGTTACAAATCCTTCGCTCAGTTCCCCATTTGCTCTCACCCTGTTCCTTGTTTTTTCGTATATTTCTTCTATCCTTTCTATTAGCCTTTCGCTTATCCTTTTTTCCTCAAGCACTCACACAACTTTTACCTGTTCGCCCCATTGAATGCCAGTGTTATGTCTACGAATACCGCTACCATTTTGCCTCTTTTCTTTCCTAATTCCTTGTTTGCCATGTGCTCCAATATGTATGCGTTATCCGTCGTTCTTCTTCCTTTCCTGAGTCCTGCCTGTCCATCTGGTAACAGCTTCCTTTCTTCCACCTCCTTCTATAACCTTTCTTCCAGAACGTTCGCGTATATTTTGTAGGCCGTGTTTAGCAATGTAATTCCTGTGTAATTTATCATCCGATTCTTGTCTCCTTTTTTTGTACACTGGGCAAATATGTGCTTCTCTCCACCTCTCCGGGAGTCCTTTTCCTCTCCGTATTGTTTATTACTTCCGTCATCCTTTTTGTCACCTTTTCTCCTCCGTATATCCACTCCTCACCTTGTATCATATCTTCTTCTGCTGTTTTCCATTTTTTTACCTTATTTACTGCCTCTCTTACTTCCTCTTTTTTTTCCCATATCCCGTACCTTTTCTTACTTTGTCTTCCTTCTCCTTCCTGTATTTGATCTCCCTCTAGAGCGTCTCTGAAACACCATACGCCTTCTTCTGTTTTTATCTCCTTAATCTGCTCTTCCTGTTTCTTTTTGCTTTCTTCTTTTTTACTTTCGCATGTTTTCCTGTATAGTTTTACTGCTTCTTGATATTCTTCTTTTTTCCACTTTCCCCGTTCTCCATTGTCTTAGCGTTCTTCTTGCCTTCCTCTTGGCCTCCTTATATTCCCTATCCCACCATCTTTTCCACTCCATTTTCTCCCCCTTCCATCTTCTAAACTTGACTTTTTCCATTGCTTCCTCCGTTCTCTCTCTCAATTCTTCCACACTTTCTTGCACTCCATTACATTCCCAACTTATTTTTCCTATTTTTTCTTTGTACTTCTTTATAGTCTCTTCTGTCCAGATCTTCTTAATTATATGTTCCTCTTCTTCTCTCAACTCTTCTCTTTCTCCCCCTTCCATTATCATTTCCAGGGGGTTGGTGGTTCGATTCAACCCTCTCTCCTACCCTAAATATCTTCATCTTCTCTTCAGCATCTGCATTCGTAATTACATAATCTATTATTGATTCTCCCCTTGCTCCTGTATACGTGTACTCCTCCCTCTCTCTTTCTTCTCTATTCCCATCCATTATTTCCTACCCCCACTCATTGCACATTTCTAACAGTTTTTTTCCTTCCATATTCAACACTTTATCCTTTGTCTGTCTTTTTCCCAACCCTCTCTTTTCTTGTATTCCCCCCTCTTCCCCTATTCTCGCATTAATATCCCCACCCTATTATTGTCATACCTTCGTCCCTCTCTGCTGTCAGCTCCTCTAAATTTTCCCTAGTCTATTTCAGCTTTCTACTGTATACTGTCACTATTATTTTTTCTTCACCCCACCGTACGTTTCTTTCTATGATACTTCTTCTTTGTTGGACTTTCTCTTCTTCTTCTTTTTCCAACCACTTTTCTTTTTATTCCCACTAATACCACCCCCGTTGCTCTTCCTTTTGGATTGTTTCTTTCCGCGCACTGCGCCACCCATGAGAATTCACTTGGCAATTCCCTTTGCTACCACGCCCGTTCTTTTTCTTCTAGCCAGATCTCTCAGAAACACAATTTATCAGGCCGCAGGATCATAGACATAAAATATTTCTTACGTGTGTTGAAATCACTAAAACACGTTGGTTTTGATTGTTCTTTTTTTGATATAGATGTCATATCAGAAAAGATAGAAGGATTAGAAAGAACGCTTGCATTTAAGTGTAATATGTGCGGAAAGACAGATGTGGTAAGGACTGGTGGCACTGATGCTTCTTTCGGTTCAACAAACCGTGCTGCTGTTATTGGTGCTGTATCAATTGGGATTGGATATATCCAATTAGCTGAGGTTGTTGCAGCAATGGATATGCCACAGATGTCTTAACTACACATATTTAAAATACCACAACAGCATTTTACCCTCGGTCCCTAATTTAAACCAACAATTAATGAGCAAAGCTCCAAAAGAAGAAATTGAATCCGCAGAAGAAAAAAATGAGAGTAACATTCCAATTATATCAGTGATAGCAGACGGAGCTTGGGGGAAAAGATCTTATCGTAGAAACTATTCTGTATTTTCTGGAGTTATATATATATATATATATATATATATATATATATATATATATATATATATATATATTTTGCTGTTTGTGTGCCAGAGGCCATGATATGGATGATCATGAATGTTTCCGGAACTGGGCTAAGACTTCCACTGCAATGGAATCTGATATTATTTGCGAAAGATTTGCAGAATCAATTTCATGGCATAACCTAATTCATGGCCAATTGATTGGTGAAGGAGACAGTAGTACATATAAATATTTAATACAAACTTCCCCGTACGGCCCGTCATTTTATATAAGAAAAATAAAATGTCTGAATCATTTGCTTCGTAATTACATCAATAAACTCAATGATCTTAGTAAAGACTGTCGATATCCAAAAAGGCGAAGAGATTAATATGCAATCGTTTAACTTTAGTTGTGAAAGTGTTAGCGTACCGCAAAGCTGAAGATGGACGTATCGATAGCAACATTGAAAATTTGAAGAAAGATATATTAAATTGCCGTTTGTATATCCTGGACAGATACGACTAATGTCAAGAATATTTTTATAATGGCACTAAGAACGAGGTAATAATAATATTTTTGAATAATATTAGTTTATTATTAAACTATTTCTTTCAATTTAGGAGGATTTGGTAGATGTACATTTAGAATGCGGCATGTTGCCAGTAATAAACACTATTGTAGAACGACTAGCAGACCAAGCATCTAGTTTGCTCTACGATACCAATACAAATCCATCAGAAACGTATAATTCGGTAGTTGCGAAATTTGTAGAAGGTAAAAGAGTCTATTTTTCTTTAAAAAATTCGTACCAATTGAGATGTGCAATGGCCGTGATCTCGTTTAATAACGAGGGAAATTTATTATCGCTTTTGCATGAGCACATTTGTGACAGACCAACAAAATGTATGTATTATTTTAATAACGTTTTCTTCTATGGAAACTTCTTCATTACAGTAGTTGCCTATTGTTTTGATTTCAGATCACTCTAAAAATATGCACCCGTGGGTAATGATTATTGATTGGCAAATGAATCCATCGCACCCGATCTTTCGAAAGATGAGTACGAATTGCGCGTTAGTCAATTGTTTACTTGTTTGGAAAATGTGAACCAAAAAAATATTGAAGAAGGTACCTTGCCCCAATCAAAAAGTCATTTGTGGGGAGTAGAACGTAAAAAGCGTTTAACGGCATGCAATGTTGGGAAAATATGCAAACTGCGTAAAACAACGCACTTCCAAAACTGTTTCCTCCTTACTCTACAACGTTTTTAAAGGAAATACGTACACCGCCTTTGACCTCAACAGTGAGTCAAATGCAATTAAATTAATTCAACAAATATTCAAGTTAAAAGTCACTACATGCAGACTCCTTATAGACGAAGAAAACCCATTTTTAGCATGTTCGCCTGATGGACCAGTAGAAAAGATGCAGAGGTGGAAATAAAAAGCTCTTTAATTATTATCAGGTGCAAGGAATTTTGCATATTTTCAAACGAGTCAAATGCTACTTTATTGTCTACACTGCAACAGGAATCCATGTTGAAGAAATTGAAAGATACGTAGTAACAACAAATGTTTTGAACATTAAATGAAACATATGTTTTGTTTTTGATAGGGAAGGCATGTGCCTTCCCTATAAAAAATTTGGGAGGATCATGTGGTAAAAAAATTAGAAGAATTTTACTGCAAGTGTTTATTACCGGAATTAGTGCTGTACATATGACCAATTGGATTTTAAATTGTTTTATTTGTTACCTCTATAATTTGTTTACAATATTTTAGAAAACTTTGTTTTTTCCTTTGATACAAAATAAATAAATAGAATAATTAATTGTTTTATTTTAATTTTTACTGATAGGAATACATTATAACTTAATGAAGTGCATACATAAAGTACATACCATTTTCGTTATTTTAATTAAAATAGTATTTTGAAGGATTCAATGTTAATCCGATAATGTTTGTGTTTGATTGAAATAGGTACTTGCTAAGGAATACCCGAACATCTTTGTGTCCCCGTGTCATTTAATGAGGAGACCATGCTGCTATATTTTCTAATGGAATTTCTACTTTATTGAAATCACATTTATCGTTTTTATAATGTTTTAAATAGTAAATTATAAATCTAAAATTTTTAAAAAATTTTAAAGGTTCGTATTTCGAAAAACCAATGTCTGAATATATGGCTTTTGTTAAAAATATTATCAGTTATAAAAATATTCCACTTTAATCACTAGTAGGAAAAAAAATCAATAAAAAATTATAGAAATTAAAATTTAAAAAAGAAACCTATATTCAAACATTTAGGAAGGTTTCGGGACTGTTTTGACATATTACGCGTTTCTCTAAAGTTTCAGATAACTTCATAATAATATAAAAAGTTAGTACGTTATGGGGGTTTGATGTATTCCCTAACTATCTATCGAGACCCCCCTCAATAATTAACACCATCAACTTATTAAAGATTTGATTTTAAGCCGTAAAAACTGTAAACACATTTAATTAGTTTGTTTACAGAATTACCATTCGAGGGAAGATCAACCTGCTGTTCATCAGGGCTAAGAGAATTGCATAACCTAATTATTTCTCATTTATTTTAAATCGCATATTTTATTTAAGTTTGAATTACATTTTTATTTTATTTTGTTAAACTTGTATTGTGTTATTATATCATTATTCATGCTGAATAAATGCCTGTTTAATTTGATTATGCTGTAAAACTGTATTTAAAGAAAAGAATTCACCCACCTCCCGCCAGACTAACTGTGGTCAAAAAAATAAAAATTGATTTTATATTACCCTTTTATAAAAGAGGGTATTATAAGGTTAAACACGTTAAATTAAGTAACCATGTAGATTCGTCTTCACTCTTCATTATTAATAAAACATGTAGTAAAACTAATAACAATAATTTATAAAAAATGACAATTCTACATTTAAATTTGATTTTTGTATGTATCCGCCAAGTGGCTTACTGATGGTACGGCATCGTCCATTATTTAAAAATCTCAAGGGGAAAAAGGATCATCATAGTATTTAATAAAATTCTAATGTAATTGGAATTTTATTACTATCTACTTTAAAAATTATGGCGTAAATACAAGTTGCGGACAAAAATTTACACGGATATTTTTCCATTTTAAATGTAATGATGCCGTGGCAACATTGTTTTTTTTTACTTTCCTCACTAGAGAAGAAAATCCTATTTTCCTCGGCCTTTTTAGAGACGAAAACAATTTTTTGCAAGGTAGTTTTACAAAAAAGTACTTTATCTGACGCTGGGAGAGGCAGAAAAAGTACGACCGATTGCTTACAAATAACGATATATGAATTCATACAAAACATAATTTAATATTTACAAATCGTCGTAGAGCATAAGTATATGGTTGCTTAAGAAAGAATTGAACACAAATGCACACCGTAGACATGTCGGTAAAGTGGATGTCTATTAAAACAATTTTTTTATTCAAACGTCACTTGCGTTTATGGTGTTCAAGTGAATTGCTTTATTATTACCATTTGCAGTAACATATTTAATTATTTTAAAAACTATTTACATATACAGGGTGTATTTTAAAATTACCGACAAACGAAAACTGGAGATTCTATGATTCAAAATAAGACAAAAATGATCATGAACGCTTTTCCGAAAATGCTTCCTAACCGATATACAGGTTGATTAAAAAATACTTTTTTTAAGGTTTTTTTAAGATTCCTCAAAATCTACAAAATGTATTACACTGAGATTTAGTACACCTAAATGTCTAATTAAATACAATTAATCAGTTGAGTTTGAGTCAACTGACTCCATCCAGTGGTGTAGAATATTTTAAGTTAATCAGTGTAAGTAAAAAAAAACGCACCCACCTGGTTTGTCTGAAGAAATATTTTTTTAATAGATTCACCATTTAATTCTGCAAATAAAATCATACTTAGTATTTTTTCGATTCGGCACCCCGCTTTTGAAATATTTTGCATTAACGTAAACGACCACATTGTTCAATAAAAATCAAAATTGGTTTTATTTTACAAAAAAATAACGCAGTTAACTATTAGGTACATTATTAAAGAGATATTGAAGGAATTAAAAACAAAATAATAATTATTGTTATGCATATTGTTCAAAGGTCCTCCTTCCTTTTGAATGCAAGCTTGTATTCTTCTTAGCAAATGAAAAGTAACACGCTGAAAAATTTGTGGCATAGCCCTAATCTCATCGCATGCCATCTGTATGCGATTCCAAAGTTGCTCTCGATTATCAATTTGAACAGAATAGATACCCCCATACAAAAAACCAATGGGTTTAAATCTGGCGATCGTACCGGCCACGGTACTTCACTTCCTCATCCAATCTAGCGTCCAGGGAACCATGCATTTAAAAATTCTCTGACGTTTTGTGTAGAATGTGGTGGTGCACCATCATGCATGAAATACATGTTCATTCTAACATCTAAGGGTACGTCGTCAAACAATTCTGGCAAATCTTCTCTCAAAAAATTGAAATAGAATTCGCCAGTAAGTCTTTGACGAAAACGGATAGGTCCGATTAGGTGATCGTCTAGTATACCTATCCAAATATTTTCGCTAAATCTATGTTGGTGAGCTGTAACTACAGTTGGATGCTGATTTTCATCTATTTGTGGGAATTATGCAAGTTTATTATTCCATTTTTGGAAAAAATACACTCATCAGTGGTCAATAAGTTTCTAACAAATTGTACATCTTCAGCATTTCCACTTTCCAAGACTTTTTATGCGACACACCAAATTCTAAACGTAACTCACGCGTACTTATTAATGAATTTTCATAAACTCTATGTAAAATTTGTTCCTCAATTTCAACTGGTACACGAGCACTTCGTCCGGAATTTTTCTTTCCTTTTAAACTTCCATACTCTAACAAGTTACGATGAACGGTTCTAAACGTAGTATGATGTGGATGTCTTCTATTTGGAAATCTTTGTTCATATAGTCGAGCATTGCAATTAGTATTACCATAATATAAATGCATATCGATCAGTTCTCGTTTGGAATAATTCATTTTTTCACAGTAATTAGACACAAACAATGAATTTGACTGCTTTATCCCAAATTGAAGACTTCTTCTATAGAATTATAACTGGGGACGAGACGTAAATGCACCTCTGGGACTCTCTCACAAAAGTCCATGCAATGGGCTCTCCACCATCCAAGGAGATGAAGACACAATTTTTGGGGGGATAAGTGATGGCCAGGTTTACGGGACGTTGAAGGGATTCTCTTAATTGAGTATAAGCCAAAAGGGACTAGAATAATGAGAAATGTCTACAAAGATACAAGAACTTGAAAGCGACTGTACACGAAAGAAGACCCCACAATTATGCTCAGAAAACTACTCTGTTTCTGCACGAAAAATGCAGGATGCATAAAGCATGAATTATTCAAGAAGTAATCAATGAACGCGGGTTTAAGCAATTACAACATCGACCTTACAGGCCCGACCTCGCCCCCTGGCATATTATCTCTTTTCAAAACTCAAAAAACACTTGAGAGGACGTGGATTTTTGTCGAATGACGACTTGGAGAAGGCTGTGGAGTCGTATTTTGCAGAATTACCAAAATAATATTTTTTCGAAGGCATAGGGTTATTAAAAAAACGTTGGAATAAATGTGTTAAATTAATGGTTCTGCTGAAAAACAAAATTTTATTTGTCCTCTAACTCCTTGTTTTCATAGCTAGGTAGATAACATAAGAATGATCCGATTCAGATTCAGATACTGTTTGGCATCAAACATTTTCGGAAAAATATATTTAAACATCTGGCTTTTGGCAGATCTTGTCAGTGGATAGGAAAGCGGCATACTTGTAATCAATTCCAATTAGCTACAACTGAAATGGATACATTTCTGGTTCAGTGAAGAAAGGAGCGAGGCTGTGAATTTTATCCGAAAGTAAATCTTCACATAAGATTACTTATGAAAAAGCGTTGTGGATTTGTTGGATAGGTTAAATTAAATGGATACATCTGGTGATCTATTAACTTTGCGACCGAAGAACTAAGTTTGCATATAAACATGCCTCTGCACCTTGTTTAACAGCCAAGAAAAGAAAAAGAAAAATGCAATAGGTAAATGATACAATTTAAGTTTTATGTAGGTAATAGGTCTGAAGACTAAAATTTACTGTTCCTTAAACAGGTCACTCGAGATTCAACGATTTTCTAAATAGCGTGAAAACTACGGTGCAACGCTGCATTAGTTTCACTTTAAACATACAACCTACAATTTTCAAAAGTCCAGCAACGGTAGTAACTTTTTATTTTTCTTACAGTGCTGCCACCTTCTCCCTAGGTTTAAACAATTGTCAAAACTCACCACCGATGACGTCGAAGGTCTAGGATCTACGATAGTAATTAATTTAGAAAGAGGTACCAAAACAAAACAATCTTGCAAGTTTACAATTACTGGCGAGTTATACGACGTATTTAAGAAATATTTTGCTTTAACACGTTAAAGAATACGGTTTTTGTAAACTTTCGATAAAAGAAACGCAGTAGACAAATTCGGCAATATCCTAAAGCCAGCTAATTTAAATTAATTAAAATAAAAAAAAATCTAGAACCATGTACTGGTCATTCTCGCAACCCTACTTGTTAATGCACGTGAAAATATTACTGTCCCCAGAAGTCATGGAAAATGACGGCCGACCGCAACAGCCAAAAATTATATAGTCGAAAAATTAACATATAAATTGCAACTTGCGGATAAAATTATGTAAATCGTTAATGATTCACCTTCGGATAACATGGTAGATCCACATCAAGCCCACTATTCAATATCGCACACTGTCCCATACCCTAACGAGGCAAACTTTAACCCACCAGACAAGGCGATAACAACATTACTAGCAATGTTGTTAATGATGTAAAACGTACAAATATAAACTGTTAAATTGTGTTTTGTAGTCGTAGGAAAAATAGTGTACAAAACTCACATAAAAGTGTCTATTTTGCACGTGTGGTTCTCTATCCGTAATGAAATATATGTATTTTATAATCATTTACTTAAATACATAGACAGATAAGTACTATGTAACTAAATATATAAATCTTTATGTTTATGTATTTAAGTCGACATTTTAACTTTCCGATCTACACATACATATGAAGGTATAAAAGGTTATGGAATCAATTTTTTTTCGCTGTCGCTAAATCGACTTAATAGCCTGTTTTACAACTTATAGCCAAGTGTCACCAAGATCGGCCATCATGTCTGGATGTCTGTGTGTGTGTGTCTGTGTGTGCGAATGTATGTTAGTACCCCACGATAACTCCAGAACGAGAATACCTACGTATTTAAAATTTTGTGTTTAAGCTTGTTTTCATTTGGCTTAGAGCTGATTAAATTTTGGGAGAAATCCAGCGGCGGAAGAGGGGGGGGGTTTATTAGCGGTAATATTTTTTAAAGAAAATTTAATTTTACATAAATTTTCTTTATACATTTTTTTAAGGTAAAGCGAAATAAATGTAAAAATTAAATAAATATGATTGAAAATGCTGAAGCTTGTATTATCGATATTTTTATAGAAGCGGGCGGTTTTGGAATTTTTTTTTACGTTAACATGTATTTATGTCTATGAATCTCTGTTATTCTGACATAGATTATTGTTTTTGGTTTTGCAATGTTACCTGTTTTCTTTATGAACGTATAAAAAAGAGGTTGCATAGTTATCCTAAAAAAATTGAAATTAAAATTATTTCATTTCTTTTAATTTAAGTTAACATCTAGATGTCCATTAACCTCTGTCTCTCATGAAGTTTTAAACGTCTGTTTGACATAGATTATTGTTTTTGCCTATTTTCGTAATGAACTTCTTATAAAAGAGGTTGTATAATTATCGTTAAAAAAATGTTATTAAAATTATTTCATTTCTTTTAATTTCCATTTTGTAGGTTGGAAGGTCGTGTGGTGTTCCACACCAGATATTTTCTAATTTTATGTAAACGGTTATAAATAAGTAATAAAACCGTCGCATTCACGCGAGTGACTAAAAAGTACGTTTCATGTGTTTAATGAAAATTGTTTCCCCTCTAAATTTACAATATGTCTATATTTATTTAATGGTTTATCGTGCATTTATTGTTTTACACCCTTTGCAAGAACGATTTCTTATTTTAATTTTTCTACCATTGCCGAAATTATAGTATAATTATTCTATTAAATAGCATTTAATATATTTAGTTTACTGCCAGATATGCAACATCATATACTGCGCTGTCTTGTATGCGGTTGATAATTTGGTTCTACATGTTCTCGCTATTTTCTCCTCCGATTGACAAATTTCTTAATTTTTAAACATTTCTTTTTTCTCGAAAACTCTTTTGTTAGAAATCTGCATGTGGCTGTAGTTTTCTTGCTAGTAAGTATTAGGTCGTCGTATACTTATTAATACGGTTTTCCATCTGAAGGTAATTTTCTAAAATATGCCATTTTCATGCAATTGTTTAGGGTTTCTCCCATTACGTTTGTGTGTGGTGAGGACGCACGCTTACTAGTTTGATTATTTCCCGCTTCAGAACTTAGATGCTTCAGTGAGGCATTATATATGTAATATATGAGCTGTAAGTTATATCCCATATCCGGTAATTTTTTTCTTAGCAACCATGTGGAAATAGAGAGCATGCAGTAAGAGCGCTTCTGCAACACATTTTAGCATTTGAAGGAACGATTGAAACACATCCAGAAAAGATTTTAAAATTTATTTAAGTAATTCTAGAAATTTGCATCATACAGTGCACATTATGCTTTTGCGTTTTTTTAGAATATCGACAACAGGAAATAGACGCTCAGAAAAGTAGCAATCTTTAAAAAAATAATGTGAATGAATAAAAAGTAGGAACGTGCAAAAGCAGTTTTCAAATTTAAAGGCAGTTGGACAGTAATGTTTAATATTAGAATAAGCATTAGTAATTTACCAATTAAGTGTGATAGGAAACGTAAACTTTCACCATTATTACATACAATTCAAATACTTTAATGGTGTACATTTTTATATTTTTTTTTACATAGATCTACAAGTTTCTATATGAATTGTTTAAGATGTTGAAACATATTAATGAAGTATGAAAAAGATGAAAACACAAACATAAGTCTGTTTTCTCATCCTTTTCTTACTTCATAAATTTGTTTCAACATCTAAAACAATTCTTAAAGATATTACAGCTACGGAGGACGATAACTGTAATTATTATCGAAACGAGTAGATTTGTATAAATATAAATAGTAAAATATACACACCGGAGAAACAATTTCTTCTACGCAGACACCATACAATCAGAAAAGATGCCTTATCTACACTTACAGCGAAAGGTGGAGTTGCAATAGTAATCAGAGAAGATGTTCAATTTATTGTATTACCCATCAAAACGTAACTGCAAGCTGTTGCTGTAACAATATCTGCGCCACTAAATATTACAATATGTAATATATATTTACCAAGTACAGATTGGCACCAGCAAGATATTGAAGTCGTCATTAATCAGCTCTCTGTTCCTTTTATGCTAACCGGAGACTTTAACGCCCATAGCCCTCTATGGGACCCCTCTCGCTCAGATGCGGGTGGAAAAAGGCTTGAAAACGTATTAGATATATATCAATTAGTTCTCATGAACACGGGAGAAAACACCCATCTATGCGCCAGATCTGGATCTTTTTCGGAAGTAGATCTAACAATAGTTTCCCCCTGTATAGCTACATTATTTTCTTGGGCAGTATTAGATTTAGCGACCATTTTCTAATTATTATAAAGACAGAACATCAAGACGCACCTATAATAAGCCCCATTAAGTGGAATATTGCTAAGGCTAAATGGGACGTCTTCCAAGCACACTTAGGCACATGCATTGTTAAAAACTCTACAACTCTGTGTATAGAAGAAGTTACAAAAGACATAATTAATGCAGCTAGAAATTCCGAAAATTGGTGGAAAACTAACTAAGCGCAAAGTGCCGTGGTGAAACCAAACAGTTCAAGAATCTATAAAAGTCAAAAAGCGTGGATTAAATATCTTTCGAAAACATCCGACATATGAAAAAGGCTAGAGCATTTTCGCGACGAGTTACTCTTCAGAGTAAAAGAGACTCCTGGCATAAATACGTTACAAAGATTAACCGTAATACTCCAAACAAAGAAGTATGGAGGAAAATAAAGCAAGAACAGGCAAACACACCACACCCTCCATACAGTTAGAAACCAGCAGAAATAGCGTTACCAGCAATGCAAATCAAATAACAGAACTTTTGTCAGACCGATTTGAATACTATAGTAGTTCAAGAAATTATAATCCTTCCTTCCTGAGAACCAAAGGAAATCAGGAGATAACGCTGAATTTTTTAGACAGCAACGAATATGAGCATAATTCGCCATTTTCGATTAAAGAACTTAAGGGCGCCCTGAAATGTAAGAAATCATCCGCTTACGGGCCTGACCTAGCCTCATATGAAATGCTACGTAACCTGACAACTGAATACAAAGAACTCCTCCTAAAGGCAATTAATAAAATCTGGGCGGAAGGAGTTTATCCGCGAAACTGGAAGGAAGCAACTATTGTACCCATCCTTAAAAATGGTCAAAACCCGTACTTAGCTACCAGTTATCGACCTATAAGCTTGACATCCTGTATGGCAAATCTACTCGAGCGAATGATAAGTAATAGACTAATGTGGATTCTTGAAAAAAAGAAATACCTAACAAACTGCCAAGCGGGATTCAGGAAGCATAGGTCCACAACAGATCAACTAGTTCACTTGCAGGATGCTGTACTAAAGGCCTTTGCTCAAAGACATCATGCTGTTGCAGTCTTCTTCGATCTCGAGAAGGCATTTGACATGACGTGGAGGTATGGGGTACTAAAAAGACTGGGGTCTAAGGGGAAATTTACCAAAATTTGTATCATCTTTCCTCGAGGATCGGATATTCCGAGTGCGTGTATGCAACTGCCTTTCAACTGTCAGAGTTCTAGGAAACGGCATCCCTCAAGGATCTACATTAAGTGTCACGCTGTTTGCAATAGCAATAGATTTCCTAGTATCCTCTATACCTAGAGACATCCATAAATACCTGTATGTGGACGACTTGACGATCCTATACTCTGCGGAGAAATAAATAAAAAGATGCAACAGGCTATATATCAAATAGCGCTAAACTCCAGAGATATGGGTTTCAAATTATCACTTGAAAAAACCTATACGATGCATTTCTGCAAACTTAGAAAACCACATTATGGACCAAGATTAACATTAAACAATCATCCTATTCTATGCAATAATGATGGTATCCTCCTTGGGTTACCACTGGACTCCAAACCTTCCTGGAGAGAGCACATTACAGATTTAGTTACGCGTTGTAAAAAAAGCTTAAATGTAATAAAGATTCTATCTCATCTACATTGGGGAGCAGATACAAAGACCCTGTTACAGGCACTAGGTGCTTTTTATACAAGTCTAAGTGAAAGCCTCTGTTGCGAATCTGGCCTAGAACCCATTGAATTACATCGACAAACTAAAATCTTAATATATGCATGCAAAATTAAAGCTCAGGAAAACCACCCAAACCATGATATCTTGTTTTCGAATAATTTGGCCATTAGAAACTGGCAAAGACTGCATAAACCATTAGCTTTAAGTACTTCACAAATACTCAGTACGATCAACTACGAAATCTCCCAAATAATTAATGTAGGACCACTAGAAATCCCGCCGTGGCTAGTACCACCAACAATTATAATTAGCAATCTATCTCGACTCCCAAAAGAAAATACACCTCCATCTGTATATCAAGTCGAATTTAATAAAATATTAAACGAACACCGAGACTACCTAATAATTTATACGGACGGATCTAAAACCGTTACAGGTATGGGGGCGGCTTTTTCCGTAAATGGAGTCCAACACATCTGGTCAATGCCGCCACATGCTTCAATCTACGAAGCCGAACTATATGCTTTACGGCAAGCTCTTTGCCGAAAAGCGCTAATGACCTCCGCAGTTGAAGCGCGTTAAACAAATAAAAAAAAAAGTAAAATATGCACTATTAAAAACCCAAAAGCTAAATATTTGAATTAAGCTGAAATAAGCTAGTGTAAACGTTTAGGTGTTATTACGTTCAGAAAATTTATTTGTTACAAATCTTGCTACCAAACTTAAAGTTAAAGAAAAAAAATTCGACCACACACTCAGGACGATGTAGATCTAGAACCCGTTACCCAAACTAAATTATTTCGTAACAAACAGCTCAAAGCACGGCTTAACTTTGATGGCATTAAGGTATGGCAAGAAGAACCCGCCTAATAGAAATATAAAAAGACTAGAAAGGGAAGGGTTTAGTTATTTGAGCAAGAAGCTAGATTAAAAGAACAGAAGTTAATGTAGTTCCTAAAGTAACCTCCATAGAGTACCCAAGGAGAAGAGCGTATATCGAACGAGCTAACATAAGTAAAGTGACAAACTCTCTGCTATGTTGTAATGTCCAACGTACTTAGGAGCCAATTGAGCAGCGAACTGGCAGCGTCAGGCAAGATGCAATTTTCTTCAATGCAGTATTTACAGCAGCACTTTCAAGATGCCGTTTAGGGAAACTGTATCGCTGGCTGGAAAACATGTACTTGTTATAGTTTTATTCAAATAGTTTCCTTGTTAGTTTTTATGTTTTGCAGCAGAAAGAGATAGAGAAGTACACTCAGGACACTGGCAATAACCTCATCAGATCATGTCGTCACAACAAGCAAAACCACTAAAATCGCGTTTGAAAATAAAAGTAGCACTTCCAATTATTTGCTAGATTGTTGTTTCAATTGCAACAATAGGCATCAGATGTAATTTTCTAAGGCTAACAAACCCTTTTTTCCGAAAAAGCATTGTCAGCAATACCGTACGTCTGTACGTGTTTGCGTACGTGTGCGTATGGGTGGATGGCTGTGCGTATTTTCTTTATTTAAAGATCTTTGAATTTGATTATCGACTGAGTAAATAACTTTCCTTTAGAGTATGTACTGATTGTATCTAGATATAGCTATGTTTTTATTATGTGTGTATACCATACTATACTATACAATACATTAGAACAAATCCGATTAAATGAAACAATTGCAGTCGCTTTAGGTATCTAAAAGGCATTAGACCAAGTTTGGTATAAGCGTTTACTTGCCAAACTCACCTCCTTTGGGTTTCCTTATACGAAAATAGGTCTCCACTTTCCTTGATAAAATACGAATACGTATCGTAATTGATGACTTCTTTAATTATAGTTCTTACACTTTTTCTGCTATACATAATTCTTACTTCTTCAACGACTAACTCGATCCATTGTTTTGCTGGCGATAATACTCTTCATTGTAGTTCATCTCAGTCTACTCATAATATAAATCCACCTCCTATCTCAAATCACGACATTAAAGCAACGGAGACATTTAACATGTCCTTGAGTGGAGAAGTAATAATCTAATTGAATTTAATGCTAACAAAACTCAATATTGCCTTGCGTCTGCTAAAAAGGATCGATAATTTTTTATTATAAGTATGACTGGCTCAGACCTTAAGTTTTCAGACTCTATTGCCACGTTGGTAATGACGGTATTTTGGAATCTTTCATGGATTATCCATCTTCCGTCAGCTACTAAACCAGCTGCTCGTAAAATAGGCTTTTTGTGCAGATCTAAGCAGTACTTTGCCTCCCAATAACTCTCTGCTATATATGGCCGAAAGTCGACCTCATTTAGGATATAAGTATCACCGCTGGATTGGTGTTCGCCAATACGCTCTCGATACCGTTTATCGTATCCAAAAAAGAGCGGTTACACTTGTAAATAGCGGTCCTTAACTTCTGACATAGAGTCCCTAATGCATAGAAGAATCGCTGCAATTCTTTCTTTGTACTATCGGTATTGCAGTGGCTATTGTGCTGCTGAATTACATTCTTTGATACGTATTAAGCTTTTGCTGGGAATTCCCGATTTACTCATTCGCATCATCAATATCCAGCACAAATCTCCACTTGTCGTACAATACGGACACATTCCACACTCTTCTACACGCCTTCTAAACTCTAGGATGATCTTCCTAGTGCCTGTATTCCCCTCACTTATAATTGTAAAAATTTAAGGTTCTAAGATCCGAAAAATCATTATGTAAATCCGCAAATTAATTTTTTTAAATTGCATATTTTAAAATGCATTTTAAATAAGTTAAGTTGTTTGCCTCTTCTTCCATAGTAAAGAAATCGTGAAGATTTCTGCGCAAGAACCCCACAAAGGTACCATTACTATTTGCAACCAATCGCGTTAGATCGCGAATAGTCATAATTAATAATCCAATCACGTAGAACCGCGGATTATATATAAACGGTAGCGAGATACGAAATTAGTCAGTTCCTGCCCGCTCTTTGGCGAGCTTTTCAGTTAGTTGTCTGCGAGGCCGTCCCGACCTAGTTAGTTCCTGCCCACTCCTTGGCGAGCTCTTCAGTTAGTTACCTGCGTGTCCATCCCGACCTAGTTAGTTCCTGCCGTTCCGCCTTCCTGAATCCATCAGCCTAGTTAACCGCGCCCGATTCGTCCACTTAAGATCCACTTGGGGAAAGTCTTAGAGTCTATATTAATTATCACACCGCCTGCAGTAATAGATTTCCTTTCTGTCCTTGCTGGAATTATAGAACGATCTTATAGATCTATAAAACATCCACACCACCTAATTACACACACTCAGTCCCTGGTGCGTTAGCCCGCGGATACACACATATAAATACAGAAGCCCCTCTTTACTTTTGGGAGTGATTCCCGTAAGGTATTGAGACCTGTCCAAAAAAGGATTATCCCTCAGACGTATGCCTTTAGAGATAATTCGTTTACCGAGCCCATCCCTAAGGCGTAGGCCTGTAGAGCTCGAGCTATCCTGCTAATTAATCCAAGGTGCGACCGCCTATTGGGGAGATTAAACTAGAAACAAACACATACAACTATCATAAACACAATCGAGCTAAGAAATTGGCATACTATAGACAACAGATCGTACCGATATAAACAGGTTTGAGAAAACCACGAGGAGACCGCCCGTGTGTAAGGCAAATTTTAATACGTTGTGTCTAATCTGTGTCCTGAACTCATCCTTTCCAAGAGTATAAAAACGACTTAGAGGCCACTAGGTGAATTATATTTCTGAAAGCCTGTATACCTAACCTGATTCAATTTGGATAATCCTCCGGTGAATCTAGTTGTCCGAAAACAGATCACATGTAAATTATCTAAAGATCAAAGTTTACATAAAAAAAAAGGATTGTGAATTTCCTTAACCATTATTCCCAAACTATGTCCTATACATAAAATAGGATTTTCCCGAAACGATTTAAAAGAATGTCAATTAAAAAGAAAAATACGCTTTCGTTGCAAATAAATACGCAACTGCCCTTGTTCTATACATAAGAAAAAGGAACTAACCGATTCTGTTGGTTATTCTCTGAAACCGCAGGTCAACATACTATTTTAACCGACATTAAATAAAGCGCTCATCCTCTTTAAAATCTCTTAGCATTTATTTCTCGAATTCGTATATAAATATAAAGTTTTATATACATAAATAGTTAAAGCTTAAGAATATTGATTTTATTGTCTTTAAGATAAAATCAGATTTAACTATAATGGAAAATTATCAATAAGGAATTGATTTGCTTATGAAGTATTACAAAGGTCGATACTGTATTGGTTTTCTAACTTTTGTAATCTAAATGTAGTTGGTGGGAAGCTTCCTTCCACTCCAACCCCGTGTTACCTAAACGTTTGTTGTACTATAGACACCTCACTATCCTGGCGTCTGAGACCACCAACGTGTTGGGATTGAAAATATCGTGTCCAGACCTGGAGGATCGTCCCATGGCTGTTTTTGTTCTGTAAATAATTGTTTTATTACATGTTTTCCTTAGGTTAAGTTGAATAAACGTAGAGTAAGTAAAATATTTAGAGTTGTAAACGATAGGGAATAAATTTAGTTGTTTGTTGAAATCTTTCAGTCAATCAAATCTCGATCAAGACCTTTCTTGGATTGTAGTTAGTGCGAGACAATTGTACAGGGTGTCCTATTTTCGATGTAATTGGGGGATTTTAGGTATTTCTCAAATGGATAGAGTAAAATCATGGTCGGGATCCTTGGACCGATTTTTGAAACAAATTTAACAATCTAAAGCACATTTCAATATCTCGACTCGTTTGGGAAATATAGGGTTTTTTCGTTTTATGCCGTTTTCTTTAAAATCCTGTAACTTTTTTGTTTGTGAATATTTAAAATTTTGGTAAAAACATCTTTTATGCCTTTTTTTATGTGCAATTTAGTGGCGTACTCAATTTTTTTCTAACTTAATTTGTTTGCGAGTTACAGACCAAAGTTGCATTTTTTTTAATGGTAACCATAGTTGGCTATGACTCCATTATTTAGATATTTCTTTTAGCTTTCTGAAAATATAAGTTTCATATATTTATCTCGGTAAATAAGAAAATTATAAACGATTTTTTGAAAAATACCTCTTGATCAAGACATCTATGAACCTTTGTTTACTGCATGCATTCGTTGCTAGTTATTTGAGATTTCACGCAGTTGTTTCATACAAATAAATGGTGGAAACGTAAATGTGATTAGATTCATTGATTCAAAACTTTGCTTAAATAATTTATTATTCAAGTTAATAACTTTTTTGTGATGGCTGTCAATAATACGAAGTATGAAAATTTTGAAAAGTTAGATATGATTGGCATATACTATCAGTGTAATTTTAATGCAGACCAAGCTGCAGAGGCATATTTTAATAGGTAGGTTGTGCGTTTAATACTTTAATAATGCTAGTATTTATAAAAACGCAAAATAATAAAGCTACTTTATTGAAGATTCCCTGAACGAAGACATCCCAACAAGAATATATTCGCCAGATTAAAAGAACATCTATTAACTTATGGATCTTTTGAGAAGTCTAGGATCAAAAATTATGCAAAAATGAACCAACAAGACGACGAAATAACTGTTTTAGCAAGAGTTGAAGAAAATCCTAATACCTCCTGCCGAAAAATAGAAACAGAAGTTGGCGTATCTAAATCGAGAGTACAAAAAATCTTAAAAAAATATAATTATACTCCGTACAAAAAAAGAGTAATTCAGCACCTTAATGATGGTGACTTAGAACGGCGAATAATTTTTTGTAATTGGTATTTAGAACAGATTAGACAAAATAGGAATTTTGGGCGCAATATTGTAAAGGGACGCCGTCAGATATCACGGAATTTATTAAGATAAAGTGACTCGCTAAATGCACAGGTGCAAGCAATTATAAAAATTCGTAGAAGTTTTAGTAAAAGTTAAACATGTTTTATAACGTTGCATAAAATTGCACAATAATTAATCATGCATCCTCTCCAGACATAAATCCCAAAAACGTTTAAAAGTTTGTATACGTCAGAGCATCTTCCGCCAATACTGGCTTACGGAATCTCACCACCAAAGTTTCGTAACCATCCTCGCGAATTCTTTATAAAAACGCGGCACGCGCTGCAAGAAAGGGATATTAATAAATAAATATAGAGGGACTCTCTCGAAAATCGTATCAATCGCTCTCCACCAGAAGCCCGCTATCAGAAGAATTCGAATAGAAATCGTGTGCTCTATCGTCGCGTTCGCGCCGACTACTACCGATTAAAACCGCCAACCGGCAACCGCCGTCCGAAGTAGAAATCGCGACTTGATAGCATCACCGAAGTCAAAGAGTTAGAGTTGCAGAGATCTAACGTTGAACGCAAGTAAGTCGAGATAAATACAACACTATACACTTGGCGATAGGGATATGCAGGGTTGTAAGCCCGACATACTCTTTCATTACTAGACACCTACATTGTGATGTTTGAAGGGTAGTTGCCCGACATTCCATTGACCGACGGAGATCCTCTTGCTTAGTTTAACGGGTGGTTGCCCAGATTGCTAACAAAGGAGACCCACACACACAAATTTACACTAACACTAACACTAAAAAACACCTCGACAAACGTACCAACAACCGCAGAGTACCTGTAACTAAAACCTCGTCGGAAGATTAAGCTGAACACCTAGTTAACACCGTTAATCCAGTAAGATAGAAACGTAACCGTAAAAACTAGACGTGTTAGTCAATATTAAATTATCGTCTGTAATAAAACCACCGCCGCCACCACCGGAAAAACGTAAGTTACACCGTTTGCAATTAATAAGATTGTTACCTGTAAACCATTATTGTTAGACGCGAAAAATTCACTTTAATAGAAAACGAAGTTTTTATATTTTAAAATCGGCCAACATAACAAAAGTTTTTTATTTAATTTAAATAAAAACCTGTGTACTAAAGTAATTAATATAGGAACAGAAACAAATAATCCGCGGCTACCGTATAGAAGCTACCTTCAAAACGAAAAGCTTTCATTTATTTAAAAAGGGCAAAATTGAATGTAAACGTGAAGGAGTTTATTTTCATAAGAAAAGCAGGTATAAAATTAGAGTAATTTTATACATTTGAAAACAACCGCTTTAAAATATCGATTATTTCTTTAAAGGCAGAGCATTGAACTCGGTGTTTTATCGCACACGTATTTATAACCGGGTTATCTTGCTACCAACTTCTGTAGTTTATACAGGGACGCATTTAGGTAAAATTATTTATTTTATTTCGGCAGTTAGAACAATATAAATTGATATCAGTCAATGGACGTAGATTAATAGTCAAAACCCAACCCTTCTATTAATGTTACATTGCAGAAACTCCAGAGGACCACCTAACCCTCCGTCCCAGGACCAGCCAGGAAGGGGAGAACTACAGGAGAATATATATTTTGTATTTATATCTTAGAAGTAGTTTACAGTAACGGAATTAGTTTTGTAAAAAGATAATAGGGAATAAATGTATATAAACTTTTTTTATCTATTTGTTCAAAGTGTTGAGAGCCTGAATAACGAACCCCGATCCTTATTTTGCAAGTACAAAATTCCGACTGAGCTAAAAGGGCAAAGTGAAAATTATTCATAAGTAGTAATGTACTAAACAGTAAACCTCCATTACCGTAGACAGAAAAAGGAGTGGCGTAATACAATATCATTTGGTCTGATGAGAGTCATATTACGAGTGCAGGAATTTTTAATCGCAACAAAATCGATATTGGCCAAAAAATAACAATTTTGTAACATTAGCACGCCAAAATCAAGGTAGATTTGATTTAATGTATCATGCTTTATTTTGGGCGGTAGATTTGTTTACCTCATATTTAACGGCAACCTTAACGGCGAGAAGTATATGGAAATTTGTCTTTCAAAACTGCTAGATGAAATTCCATTAGCGCAGAGCGTAAATGTTTATTTTCAACAAGATGGTGCGCCTAGTCATAATACTGTTTTAGTCCGAGATTACTTAAACCGAAACTTTAACAAGCAATGGATTGGCAATAACGGACCAATTAAGTGGCCAGCAAGATCTCCAGATCTTTCAATACTGGATTTCTTTATATGGGGATTTTTAAAAAATAAAATATATCATACTCGCCACGAAACTTACGAACAATTGGTCAATTCAACCAGGGCAGCATTTGAAGATTTAAGGCATACATCTATTCATTTCATTAAGGCAATTGAGTGTATTTCGCGCCGATGTGAAGTTTGTTTACATCATAATGGACATCAGTTTGAACAATACCTAAAATAAGAAAAAACTGATATAAAATAAAAATGTTGTTATTTTTTCTAAATCAATAAGTTTTTAATATGGCATAAAATACTATGAGGACATTTTTATCTAGTTTTAAAATAAGTTCTGCGTATAGTAGTGTACTTCCATTTGAATATATGAAACTATACTATACATAAGTGATTTGATCAAGAGGTGTTTTTCAAAAAATCGTTTATAATTTTCTTATTTACCGAGATAAATATATGAAACTATATATTTTCAGAAAGCTAAAAGAAATCTCTAATTAATGGAGTCATAGCCAACTATGGTTACCATTTAAAAAAATGCAACTTTGGTCTGTAACTCGGAAAACAAATTAAGTTAGAAAAAAATGGAGTACGCCCTAAATTGCACATAAAAAAAGGCACAAAAGATGTTTTTACCAAAATTTTAAATATTCACAAACAAAAAAGTTACGGGATTTTAAAGAAAACGGCATAAAAAGAAAAACACCCTATATTGCCCAAACGAGTCGAGATATTGAAATGTTCTTTAGATTATTAAATTTGTTTCAAAAATCGGTCCAAGGGTCTCGACCATGATTTTACTCTATCTATTTGGGAAATACCTAAGACCCCCCAATTACATCGAAAATGGGACACCCTGTACACGCTACAATTTATAATAAACGCCCCGTTATATTTAAGTACTTACACTTGGCGCCTTAAATAAATAAAGTAAGTTTACATCGGACCCTAACGTTTGGGTTTACATTTGACAAGAATTCAAATTAGATAAAGTAAAGGAAATAATGGGCCGGTCATAGGTAATTCAATATCCTCCTATCCATCCACCTTAGAGTTTCTGAGTGCCTTAGCACGTTAAGCTAAACTTAGTCTGTTCTGGACCGCAATCATTAAAAAAAAGCAATGCAAAACGCAATTTATGACGTGTCCAAGACAGTAAGTATAAAATCATGCAACAGTTCATTTTAGTCTCTGTGTAATTAATCAGATTTTACCCCGCGGATCCAAATGCACTGTTTCTAATCTTAATCTGTTGTAATGGGTTTTAACCTCTTAGATGTAGCGCTGCAAACAGTTGGTACTACACAATATAAACACACGTTATTAACCTTGAAAAGATAAGCGCTTGGAATAAAAAGTTTTCGTTTTAATATTAATCACTTTTTATTTATTTTGAGAACTGAATTTCACGAAAGAAGAAACACTGGGCGATTATCCGTGACTTCAATACACAAGGGTTATGAATATGTGTTTATAAACTGACAAACCAAATATATGTATATGATAATCAATATCTGAACAAAGAGTGAGATACCTAAGCAGAAAAATCAGAGTTGCACGCAATAGTTTAATTGTCCCTTTTGGTGTTTGAATCTCCTGCAGCGTTTTTTTGGAATCTTCTTTACATTTTGAGTTATTGTATATTCTTAATTAACAAATAAAACAAGCATGAATCAGGAAATTTATATTGTGATACGGCATAATTAAAAAAAAAAACAGTACTGTTAAAATTCTGGTGAAAACCTAAGTGTAATTAATTCTTGAACATTTATTTCTTATAAGTTTTTAAGAAAATTTAGGTCGGAGACTAATCAATTATGTACGAAGTATAAAATATTAATAATAAATTTCTTATGCTTTGAAGCGATAATGTAAGGCCAGGTGCACCGTATTAATGCTTTGTAAATTATTAAAATATATTTTAAACACAAAAGTTTCTGTAAAATTAAATCATCAAGGAATTAATACATCACAAAAGGTTTAGGTGGTTAATTAAATTACATAACATTTACCTACGAGCTAATTAGCTTTTAAACTTTGTAAATCAGGCGCAATTGATTAATTTGATAACAATTAGACTCGTAAGCTTTTAACTATTAAACATTTCAGTTTGCAGTATGGTTATGAAAAGGGGACTCACCATTGAGATGTAGGACATCGAGTTTCATCCTCAGTACCTCTTGTTAACGAGATTTTTACACGCATCACTATCCCAGTTATGAAATTATTTGTTGCCCGCTAACTTTTTAAGACAAACTTTTAAAGTTACTGTACTAAGGACAAGTTTGCATAATTTTTAGATACATGAATTTGACATTTAATTGTACTTTGTGGTTATATTTCATTACCTACTTTCTATGCGTTGATGAAAAACATTTTCTTGCTGCCTTAAAGTAACAACAGGAATTACAGCCAGTACATCCAGAAAAATGATAGATTTACCAAATACAGTAATTTTTAAGGTAAACATAATGCATATAAGTAGAAAATAGTAGTTGAATGTTTCATTTATGTTGCAAAATGAATGTATAGTCAATTGAATTATTATTTAATTTTTATGAAATAGGAGAAGAAACGGTATCAAAATTTACCGATATCACATGTAATAGTATGTTACAGTACAAGTGGAGAAAGTGCGAAATTGCACCTCGCGTGGGTCAATTTGGAAAGCCCACAAGCGGGTGCAATTTGTTTCTCCTCGTGTGCTGTATAACGTTTTGTTCAATCCTACTCTAAGAAATATGTATTTTTTGGAAATATTTTCCGACGTGTTTCAACATTTAAGTAAATATAGACGGCTGCAGCAGACTGGTTGCTATGTATTAACGTTAACAACAAATCAGTTTTTACGAAAATTTTCTTTTCTAATTCGATTCCGTAAAATATGGAAAGAAGCGGAGATAATACCATCCCGGAACTTTTAATAATTGTACTGTTAATTTATATATAAATAAATAAAGCGTTAATTTCTTTATAATTGTATCTACCGTTAATTTTAATAATCTATATAGTATATTACAGTCACTAGTGAGTGCAAAACGTTTTGCAAAGTGCAAAGTGACGCGTTGCCATAGGAATATTTTGAGGAGGGGTAATCATTAACTTTCGAGATGCGTAACCATAGTTAGAAACAACATCTTTCTATTGTAGGATTGAACAGATAAAATTTAAGGATAATTGCAAAGATAACAAAATATCTAAATAGTTAAATAATTATACTAATTACAACAGCGTATAAATGAAATATAATCTGATGGATCATAAAAGCTAATTAATAAATTAAAACCATTCAAATCTAAAATAATTACTGGTAATGCTATTTAAAAAACATATGTAAAATAATTATAATACTGGAAATGAAACATTTAAAAAAATTAAAACACTTAATTTCAAGCGTATTATCCTTAATGAATAATGATGTCAAAGCGAAATAAGAAAAAATTCCTTGATAATACTAAAAAATTAAGGATATGTAATAAGGGCTAATAAATCAAAAAGTGATTTCCAAGAAATTAATTCTTTTACACTGTTTATTATTCGTTTTATGCTATATTACATGCAAATCCATTAAGGTGAAATGTTTACGTTACAACCTACATCTGCGTGCGTGCGTGCTTGCGTGTGGGTGTGGGTGTGGGTGTGGGAGTGGGTGGTGGTGCGGTGGCGGTGCGTGTGCGAAGCCGGGTGCGGGTGCCTGTGTGTGTATGTGTATATATCTGGTGTTTGTAAGAGTGTGTATGTGAGTGTGTGTGTGTGTGTGTGTGTGTGTGTGTGTGTGTGTGTGTGTGTGTGTGTGTGTGTGTGTGTGTGTGTGTGTGTGTGTGTGTGTGTGTGTGTGTGTGTGTGTTGTGTGTTTGTGTGTGTGTGTGTGTGTGTGTGTGTGTGTGTGTGTGCGCGCGTGTGTTTGTGTGTGTGTGTGTGTGAGTGTGTTCAAATCTAAAATAATTACTGGTAATGCTATTTAAAGAACATATGTAAAATAATTATAATACTGGAAATGAAACGTTAAAAAAAATTAAAATACTTAATTTCAAGCGTATTATCTTTAATGAATAATGATGTCAAAGCAAAATAAGAAAAAATTCCTTGGGAATACTAAAAAATTAGGTATATGTAATAAGGGCTAATAAATTAGAAAGTGATGTCCAAAAAATTAATTTTTTTACACTGTTTATTATTCGTTTTATGTGGGTGTGGGTGTGGGTGTGGGTGCGGTGCGGGTGCGGGGGTGAGTGCGGTTGCCGGTGCTGGTGCGGGTGCCTGTGTGTGTATGTGGATATATCTGGTGTTTGTGAGTGAGTGAGTGAGAGTGTGTGTGTGTGTGTGTGTGTGTGTGTGTGTGTGTGTGTGTGTGTGTGTGTGTGTGTGTGTGTGTGTGTGTGTGTGTGTGTGTTTGTGTGTGTTTGTGGGTATTTGTGTGTGTGTGGATGTGTGTGGGTGCGTGTGGGTGTGCGCGTGCGCTCGTGTGCATGTTCGCGCGGGGGTTCGTGGGTGCGTGCGTGTATGCGTGCGTGCGTAGTGTGTGTATGTATGTGTGGGTGTATCCACGATGACTCCAGAACGACAACACGTATGTACTTCAGATTTCATATTTAAGCTTGTTTTTATTTATGCTGGAGATTTTAGGGGAAATTCAGTGTCGGGGAGGGGGTTTATTAACAGCAATTTTTGGTTGTTATCAAATATTTCTAAAACAGCTGTGTATTTCAAAAATGTAAAAATACCAATACATAGACCTTAAACATATCGATTAATTATGTTCTATGCAATTTTTTGATAGGATGCGTAATTTAGCGATTAATTTTATAAGAAAATATTAAAACATATTTTTTAAAGAAAATTTAATATTACATAACCTTTCTGTATGTTTCTTAATATAAAGCAAAATAATTCGAATAATGAAATTAAATAGGATTGAAAACGCTTGTGAAGGTTCGTTTTTTCCGTTCTCGCCGCTAAAGAAAGATTAAATAATTAGTACGATAAATTGAAATTCAGTAACCGAAATCAAGTCCGTAAATTAATTAATATACACACCGTCAAATATTGATAAGTGTTGAATTCCGTATTATAAATTATTACACTGTAAAGCGTAATGAATGACAAATAGAAATAATGTTAAAGTTTGTATACTCAAAATAAAATTTGGCATGATAAATAAAACTTAAGATTTAACAAATTAAGCCGTTAACTATAAACACAAATTTTCTTTTATATCCCGCAAATAAACTTTGACAAATAATGATTTATTTTGTATTAAAATGCATCTTTTGAATGGAAAACTACACTCAAAACCTTCTATATTATATTAGTTAGAGATAGGTACGCCGTACATCAACAAAGCAATTAATATCTAACACCGTTCTTGTAAGTTTATTCATTTATTTCTTGCATTTTTAAATAAAAGAAATTTTGCCGTTTGTGAATAACATTGTATTTGAAAGGAAACACTTGTCAACCTCAAATATAATAGCATAATTTTGCCTCTTCAAATACCGTTTAGAAATAAATTAAATTTTGTAATTATAGAGAAAACAAAGTCCATTAATTCATTCCCGAAATTAAAAATTAAAGTTAAGTCCGCAATAATGTCTATAATGTTGACCAAGTAACGTTCAGATAACAATGGAATGTGGTAATCTATTCACCATTGTATAAAATTTTATATATTTTAATTAATGGTAATTACAACAGATGTGTGAAACAGTAACTAGCTTCTGTAATTTTGCGATTTTGATTTGATTGAAGTGTAATTAATTACTAATTAATCCGTTATATAGGAAATGTATTTTTTTCTGGTAGAAGGTGGCAAAATTTTATACAAGTCGATCCGTTATTTAATGACCAATAATTTGGGAATATCAAGATAAGAATTAAACCATTAATTAATTTAATTTTAATTAAAATATCTCTCGACGAGCCTGTCTGTACATAGGAAAATGGAGAATTCCACTCACTACCCCCTTACGACCATGTCGATATATAGGCAAGTGGCGCGGCCGGTCCCCTATCGTTTTCCTTCTCACTGGTTTATTGCATTGTCGAAGCTGCATTTTTCGTAATAGGATGAGGTAAACGAATAGTTTAAATTACTGAATCTAATTTAAGTTAATAGATACTCGCTCTGTAAGTACGTATTTGATTTGTTTTAACACAAGTAGTAAAAGTTGCTTTGCTACTGATAACCGCTCACATTTAAACCGTAACCGCGACGTAGTTTACGATAAAACAGTCCCTAAACTACGCAAGGGGAAAATGAAGCTGTAAGAGAACACATAAGTACATATAATAATCCCTAAACACACTGTAGTCAAGAAAACACAATGCGGTCAACTAAATAATTATATTTATCAAATTAAAATAAGAAATAAGCAGGTATATGACCCTTAATTTTAGAAAAAAAATTAAATCAAAGTTCAATACTAAATCTAGAATTGAAAACAAATTTTAAAATAAATACGGTCTGGTTTTACAAAAAACTTTGGAAGATGGAATTTATAAAACACTAAAAAAATCAATAAAACACCTAGCTAAATAATGATAGGCCACACACCTTACGGTTTGAAATATACCCAATAATGTTTAACATATAGCTGCACTGAATCATTCGCAGTAAACATACCTTAATTGTTAATTAACCAAACACATATTTTATGTTGGTAACACAGTGGTCACTCTATTACCTTACAAAAGGTTGTAAAGACCGCTATTTGTTTTTATGTCATAATGAAAAATAATTTAAGTAAAATCTAAAAATAAGAAACCAATGAAATCGTGACTGACGGAGTTATATCATGTAAAAAAAATCAAGAACTTATTGATATCAATGTAGCTGTACGGAATTTCATGATTGTACGAGTAGAGCATCTTATTCGGATGACCCTAAAAATGGTTCCTCGGAATTTACGAAAATAAACCTACCGCATTAAGATGGCGAATAACTTCGACGTGCCAAAATGGCCGTAATATTGATGTAAAGGCATAATAACTTCTGTATCCGCCTGCAATGCTATTCGGTAACTGTCTGTTGCATTTCTATACACTAGATATCTTCGAGCAGCTGAAAATCATTTACCAATCTAGCCTAGGTTTTCCCATGAGCCTAAAAAGTAATCCTCCCTCTGTAGTTTACACATATTCCCGAGTTGTTTACAAATATCATTTGCAAACTGTCTTTCAAAGGCGCACAGTAAACCAGCAATCCAAGTGTGAGCTACGATCCGATTTTTCGCTTCCTATCATTAAGCGGAAATCCGATAAACGCTTGGTAAAACGAGATATGTCCGCCACCGGATTATCACGCCTATTGATGTTTCCGGTCACATAATTATATTGAGATTAATACAGCGACCACTGCGTTGGTCGATCATTCAAAAGTCCACAATGGTAAATAAATTTTAAAGAAAAATGATCTGTACGAATTACAACGCGATAGCCCAAAATTAGCGTACGGTATTTCAACAATCCGAAAATAATGGCCAATAATTCCTTTTCAGTGGCCGTGTGTACTAATTCTGGCCTATGAAGGACTCGACTAGCAAACCTTATAACCGGATGTTCGCCTTCGTCGCTAAGCTGCTACAATTCAACATCAACGGCCAACTCGGAACTGCCTGACCGAAAGTAGAAGGGTTTTGAAAATTCTGGAAAGGATAGCATTACGGTATTCTAAAATAACCTATTGGTTTGTTCAAATCTTTGTTGCTCCGCCTCCCCAATGCCATTTAATCTTTTTGTGGAGTAACCTCAACAAAGGAGCGATTAGGTAGCTGTAACGTTGTACAAATCGGCGAAAATTGCTACATAACCCAAGAAAGGCTCTCAACTGTTTGACATTTACTGGTCTAGGGAACTGTTGTATTGAAGACAATTTTTCGGGATCCGATTTAACGCTCCTAGTAGTTATAATATATTCCGAAAATGTTACCTCGGAAAATAAAAAATCTGTTTTTCGAATATTTATGGCAAGTTAACAGCGATATTACACAGGGAGACTCGCTTAGTCCTCTGACGTTTAACATAATAATAGGTGATAAAGGATATAAAATGGGTGCCGAAAATGGAGACGACCTTCAAAGGTTATTAAATACCTTTAATCTTACACGAAAAAAGTATAATAGGATTATCTCAGCTGAAGAAACTGAATGTATGACCACATCGAAGGAACCCCTCAGATGTAAACTAGAATTAGACGGTCAAATAATACAACAGGAAATGAGATTTAAATACCTAGGGATCGACATGACTAGTCATGGCAATATTGAAAATGAAGTAAGAGGGCAGGTGGCCAAAGCAAATAAAGTTGCGGGATATTTCAACGACATATTCTGACGAAGCAAACATCTACAACAAAAACAAAAGTTCCGATTTACAAGACCACAATTACCGCTAAAAAATAAGGCCAGAAACATCAAAAACGAAACAACTATTGGAGACCACAGAAATGAAAATAATTCGACGCATAGCACGAAAAACGTTACTAGATAGGGACAGACGTGAAAACATCAGACAATCATGCAACACAGACAACATTAATGAATGGGTAAAGCAACACAAGAGATAATGGAACCAACACATAAGTCGAATGACAGAAGATAGACTCGTAAAAATCTCAAGAGATAAATCTCCTAGTGGTACACGCTGCAGAGGCCGACTCAGATCCAAGATGGGGACAAACTCGAAGAGGGAACAGATCATAGACCTATTATGGAAGGAAAAAAAAAGATGTTGGCCTCCTTAAATCTAATAAAGAGTTTGCTAAGATGTATATGATCCTGAAACGATTCAGATACCACCAACACCGTAATTGAATACAGTCTGGCGGAATTTGGGCCCCAAAATCACGTCCATAGCTCTCTAAAAAAACCGACTGTCGTTTTTAAACCAAAAGGTAGGACTTGCTAGGTGTAAGACCTCCCGTTAAACAAAAATCCCGTATATTGTTTACTGTCTTTGCTTAAGGTATCTGCCAACAAGAAGCGGTTAAATCTATGCTTGTAATGTATCTGACTAGAAAAAGAGTGTCGCCTCTCTTTGATAACACCTAACTTTAGCATGCGATTAATTTCCTCCTCTACACGCTCTCAAACAAAAGGTAGAAGATAGGACCTAGCCAAAAATGGAATGGTGTCATGTACTTTAATAACATACGTATATTTGTTGGTAAGACTCGGGATATCGCTAAAGAGCTGTCGATGTTCCTCGAGCAAAACCTTGAATGACTGACTTTGATTAGGGTCTGTATTGGGAATGTTCTTACCTTTTGTTCTATTTCTTTCGTAACATCCCATGTTATTGGTGGGATCGGCGACAATTGACGCCGTTTGGGAAAGCGAAACAGGTTCCCTGGTCGTTTCATCAACGCATTGGTCAGTAATATTTAAGCGGATAGATTCTTTTGTTGCACCATTAAGGACGTTAGGACATTCACCACAGCGAGATTACAATAGTGGTGATTAAAGGCTTGTGATCTTTCGGTAAGGAGTTTTAGTAGTGGGTATTGACATGTTCCGTTGGATCAAATGTCGAACTTGCTATCGGGTAGATATTATTGAATTCTAGGTAATCTCTCAGCCTTCAAGCTAGGTTCTTTATAAAGCATTTCCCTAGACAGCTGAGGAGAAAGATAAGTCTGTAGGATGAGAGTTTTGTCAGGTCGGAGAAGTTTTTAGGAATCATGACGGTCGAGGCGGATTTTCACGCCGTCGGGAAATACGAAATGGTTAGACACTTATTTTATATAGATGTTAAGCGTCGGATGCCTGAGGTAGGTGTATGTATGTAGTAGTATGAGTATTTAGCCCATATTGACCAGTTGCGCATATTTTTCCTTGTTTGAAGTAGTTGGACAGTAAAACAGGTCATTTTCGTCTAGGATTTTCTCGGAAAATTCGGAGTTTATGACATCCTCAAAGTCATGCTATAGATCATTTTTAAAATCGTTATCGAACAAAGGATTGTTTGGTGAAGTTAAAACGAATTGTACGTGACGACAGAAAATTTCGGCCTTGCCTCGGTCGCTAGAAATTAAGTTACCCTGAGAATCGGTTAGGTGGGATTGGGGTTTGGTTTTACGTTAGGTGAGTATAGTGAAGGTGCCAGAACTACTTCCCATCTCTATAATTGGGTTTGGAGGTAGCCTGGATCCATTTTCCTTCGGTGTATTTGTTGGTTTCACGCCCGATTAGGGCGTTTAGTTGGTTATATTCAGTCGAGCGGGGTTCCTTGATCTCAGGAATTCGCGATATACTCGCCTCTTCACTTTGATCAAGGTCACGATATATAGTGGGAGAGGCTTACGGGATATATCGATTGATTTGTGGGGGATTGAGGTTCGGCCGCTTCCTTGATAGCGGAAGTTAAGCCGGTGACCGCTCTCTCGATATCATTGGGAGTGTGTATATCGTACACATGAAGATTATTGGGGACGTTTTCACTCAATACATTCCAATCGGCGTTTTGAAAACCTTTTCGGATGATGTATTGGAAGAGGAGGAACGGGGCTAAACGAAGTTTTAATGAGAAGATGGAGGTGGTCTGAGATGACGGTTTCACCCAAGCGACAATCGGTGGCCATGCGTTGAATTAGTGACTCGCTGCGTATAATGTGATCAATTATAGAGGCACCGTGATGACTAATAACGTTGGATTGGTGTTTATTATCCGGAACAGTGGTAGGGTAAGGATATTTTGGAGAGTCGGATACCGTTTCTATTGGTCATGGAAGCTCCAACTTGGGTATGTCGGGTATTAAGGTCTGCTTGGAGGATAGCATTGAGTAGGCTGAAGATGTGATCCAGCAGGGCATTGCAAATGTCTTCTTCGGGGGGATTGTAGTAACTTGCTACGTGTCTAACCTACTACGTAAGGAGGAAGTTAGTGAGCTCGGCTGAGAACTCAGACTAACGATAAATTAATCGTAGAGCACTTTGTTGGCGTGGGTAGTTTTGAAGCGTAGATAAATATTATGTATATTTAGATTAATGAGAAAAGAGTATTGCAGTACAAGTAACAAGTATAATAAACAAGATTTGAGCGCCATAAGCTTTAAAACAGAAAAATGATGGTTTGATGAGAGAGGCCCCGTAAAGTAAAGAGTAACCTTATTTTATTGGAATTCCCCCAAACGGGCTAAACACGTTCCTTCTAAATATACAAACTTTATTAGTTACATTTAATTATCACAGGTGACTAATAATAATACTAATACTTTATATTAATTTTTTCCTAAGACGAGTACACTAATTTATCACAGGCAAATAATAAAAATACTATTTTATTTTAACTTTTCCCCAAGACGATTACACTAATTCTGTATGCTTATATAATCATATGTTATTTACGGATAAGATTACGAAGGCACGTTAATAAGGCTAATTGATTAACTCGAAAGAAGCAAACATAAAATTCTAAATATGGATTCGACTTCTCGGTTCATTAAAAGATCTTTCAAGGTTGTAACCTGAAAAGGAAAATTCACAGACAACCAAAATACTTATCGATTTCAAATTTCGGTAACTTGACTTGCCGTTGTTTTACAAAAGAGAAAGGAAATTACACAAACCCCCCTTCAAATAATCATATAAGTATATATGTGGAAACGATTGTTCAGTGTAAACTTGGCATTAGCAGTAGCTAATAAATAGATAACCCCGACAATTAAAAATTTGTCGCGTATATACTGAACACTTTCCACAACAGCATAAAAACATATTCTTAAATCTAAAACACAAATTCTGAAGTAACACAATGAATTAAATTACGAACACAACCAGTATAACAAAAAAAACAAGGCTTATGCTCCTGCGCAAACGGTAACGCTCTGTTAGTGATTCACGAACAAGAAAATGGACGGCGACGTTAATACAGTCCTGGATGTGGTTCAAGAGATTATCGTGAAAAGTAAACCCAAACTATTTTATTACAACCAACCCTTTAAGCAATTAAAGTTACTATCGATTTACAGCAATTTCACCGTAGTGAATTTTACTCGAGCGATGTACATACTATAACCATTATGTAAAGCACAGAAAATTGTAGAAAAATTTCTAACAATGTAAATATTTCGTTATGACTTTGGTGGTATCATTAATTAAGGAGCACTTTTATCTTGTAGGAGCTATGTTGTCCACTGCAGAGGGCAGCTTCTGAAGCATGAACGTCTATCGTACCAACTTTAGTATTTATATAATGAGCGTTGTTTATAATAGAATATTCTGGCCTAGTTTGACGAAAAGTTTCGTCCTGGCTAGTGTAGGCGTAGACAAGTACAGGTTAGAATGATGTCACGTACCGAAGGTACAAAAGCGCTAAAATAAAACACCAGTAAGTGCAAAGTGATACTCTGCCCATTATTTTACCTCTCCGATGTTGGTCGAGTCCCCAAATGTTGTAATTACTTTGAGCTGTGAGCTTTGGTTTTTTTCCAGTCACTAAAAGAATTTTTGAAATTACCAAGAATTACCTCCAGCGAACAATGATCATCACAAAGTAAGTATAGCAATACGTGAATGATTATTTTAATTAAATCTTCTATTTTAGACTGCCAATTGCTAAGAATAGAAAATGATTCAATCATGGCGACTTAAAACCACATTCTTCAACGTTTTACCGGAAATTTAGTTAACAAAAATAATTGTTACCAATACTTGGTTAAAAATATATATTTTGAATATTTAGAATAAAGCCTTTAGATTCAGTTTATTGTTTATTACATGGACTACCCTCTAGCGGTAATTCAGCGGACACGACAAGGTGGCACTACTGTATCAATTTAAACATTTAAATGTAATTCCTTTTAATATAGTAAATTCAGAGAATTTGTTGATCAAGTTATATCGAATTTAAGATAGAATTTTGCACATTACAAACTAAAGAAGGTTGCGGGAAGGGGGAAGTGCGCCATTGCAGCAATTCATTCGAGATGTTGCAGGTGCGGCAGAAGAGGGTAACGAGTGACTTTTTATTACGAGGGCTGTGCCTCGCGAACTATTGTGTGCGCTAACTTGGAGAAACGATTTGCATGAGGTAAAGTCAAGAGTGCAAATGCTGTTTAGTTTCGTTTCGGCGATTGAGAGAACATGTATTTTATTGGTGGCTAGTAAATTTTTAATGAGAGGGTGCTGCCAACGGACGCCTTGCACATTAATTGTTCCTACTACTACATCCATTGTACTGAGGATGAGGGATTAGGGTGAAGGACTACAGTGAGGGATTAGGAACGAATAGGGTGGGTGGAAATAGCGATACCATTACCAACCAGATTGATTCTGGTACGGCGTTTCAAGTATTTCCTGGACGTATTGTCGACAGCTATCGCAATGTCGGCCCTACGCTCAGGGAATAGTTGGATTAGGGAGGCCAACTCGGGAATGGAAAGACGTTGTTTAGGTTTGTAATCCTCCGGATCGGATGTGCAAGAAGGAGAGGGACGAGGGATTGTAAAAAGGATTTTTGAGTATTGAAGTGGGCGAGGATATTGTGGATAGAATATCGGGTGACGGAATGGTAGGTAGCGGAAGGTTTAGGAGTGATTATAGGTTGAGGTTTTGTAGCGGAAAGGAAGTGGAAAGTTTGGGTGTTTTGGAGGTACGGTGAACGGGTTTGCCTGTGGGTGGGATGGATGACGATGCTATAGAGGACATTGAAGATGTCCTCTCTAATATTGAGGGGGATGCAGTGGCTGCCGAAAAAGATAGGAAGGGTTGCGGGTCTCGGGGACGGCGAAGGTGCGAGGTAAGTCGTACCCCGGAGGCCCGGCTTGCCATGTTTTACCATGGCCATTGGTACAGGAACGTGACGGGGCAGAAGTGACGTTATACGGAAGACTGGACTTCCACCAAGGTGCAGCCTCACACCTCGCTGGATAAAGGCTTGGACGTCGGGAGTGCGATAGAAAGGAGGACTTTTGTTAGTATTAAATGAAACAATAATTTATTGTAAAATTCATTGTTAAATTACCTAATCCCTTATTGTTTTCTTTGTGTAATCCTTGATGTAGTTCCTAGCTGTTATCCTAGTTGTTTTCTTTGTGTATTCCTTCCTGTAGTTCATGTTGGCTTCGATGACTATAGCTCCTTGTTGGTTGTAGGTTCTTCCTGGGTTGCACTACTTCTTCCTGCCGTGATCCGCTTCTACGTATTGACTGAATGCGGGGCAGGTACAGTCCTAACTTTGATTTTTGAGAAATTAGATAATAATTAATTTATTATCTAATTGCAGGCTCACATTCCATTAATATAAGTAATTTGATTTTAATCACATTATATTTAGAATTTACACCAGTTCTACATACATAAAGACAAAATTTACATTGATTGTGTCCTGAATCTCGATAGCGCAGTGGGTTAGTGGGTTACTCTAACAGGTCGTAGGTTCAAATCCTACTCGAGGTAAACTTTTTATTTATGTATTTAATAAAATTAATAATACTTTTAATTACATAGATAATAATTAAGTAATTACTTATTAAGTACGACCTCTCTGCACGAATGCTCACTCGAAGGTGAAGGCTTGCTTTAGTGGTACACCATTTGGGCATCACACTATGTTTGCGATGAGGATGCGCAAAGGTAATAAAGTAAAATACATATAGCAGAAGTTACTGCTGAGCTGAGCAGTTAGTAGTCGCGTGGCCGAGTTGAGTTGATTAACAGATTCACTAAATCAGGCTTTTGAGAGGTTGTAACTCCAGTTCATCCATACTCCAAATTTCGTGAGTATTTAATTTATATTCTTCACAACTAACGATAAATTGTCAAGGAAGGTGTTTCTATTTGTTGCTGCTGGCCCTAGTTAAACTAGTTGCCTCCGATTTTCGAATAAACAATACAGGATGACGTTTCAGGAACGCACTAAACCAGTCGGCACCGACCATTTTTGAAGCTTCCATTTTTTCGGCATTTTCAATGAATTAGCACAAGCAAACTATAACTATAACTGTAACACATAATTCCTTAGGTGATAATCCAAAATAAATGTCAGATGCTTTAAGTATATATTCAATCAGTCGGTTTTCAAGTTCAGGCTCAAATACTATATGCTTTTTAATGCAGCCAACTGAAATGGATGGGGTAACCACCTGTTCATTCAATAAATCAGACTCTGAAATTTTGTGACAGTATCTTGCCAAAATATAATCATTTGTATTAAATCAGCTGTCGCTTTCTTAAAAAGGGTCCATTTAATTTTACTAACCTAGCAGCTCTTAAAAGTACATTAGCCGGTGCTTTGCCCTTTCCAGTCTTCCTTTTAAAATTTCGAACCATGGTTGTGTAACCTGAAAACAATAAAAACTATATATCTACCTAAGTGGAGTGTTGTGGAAATCCAATAGTTTAGCGGGGCTGGTTGTCACATGTGACAACCGGCCTCTGTAACTTTAAGACAACCTGCCCCACTAGACAGGTAATTTTAAAGTTTAATAACTCCACTAATTTAAAAAGTGGAAAGTCAAAACTTACGGTAAATCTAGGCCAGTTAAATGAAAAACAAGATGTACTCAACAGTTTTTTTTATTACCAACTGTTGCCTTGAACACTCAAACTATATCACTAGCGAAAAATTTACTTCGGTAAAGCGATCTTTTAATTTTTGTCCGCGCGACCGTAATTATTTGATTCTTTGGTAACCACTTTTACACTGAATACACGCGCTCTCGGAAGACTCTAGATTTGTTATCCACCATGCAACTGAATGTTGCGGCGTTGCCAAGATGTAAACATTGTGACAACCAACCCATGTGACAACCAGCCCCGTCTCCCCTATACTGATGTACAATTAAGAGTAATTTTTTCTCCTATGCCCCCTCCCCAAATTAATTTCTATATATGACATTGCATAAAATCATTATTTCGACAGCAGCAAAGAGTTACAATATTTAATGTTATAAAGCGGAGTTATAAATTGATGTAATTAAGCTAAACTGTAATAAAGGTATGTTATTAAATGATCTAACTAAATTTTTACACATATGATAACAAAGTCAGTCATGATATTCCACACTAAGGTGTTTGCACAAGTAATACATATGTATATCACTGTAAATACGACCACCAACCCGTTAGTCTCCGATGTTTGATCATCAATTGCTATTTGTGCGGATTTGATATCGTGAAGTTGCTCCACATCTGGTAACCCTGGTTAAAATTCAACAGTTAAATTGCGGTAAAAGAACGAGCTGTCCGCCCATCTGAAGGCTCGAATTGCTACTAATACTCCCACTTACATCGCAATCTCTTAAAATACTTATTTGAAATAGATATGGGTAATACTTTTTTTATTTTACAGATTCAAATAGTACCACTTTCTTATAAAATAGTTGGGCTGGTTGAAGACCGTTCTCATAAAAATATATGGTTGGTTGTTTTAAGCAAGGATGCTTCATTTTGCATGGATACTTCTGGTGATTTTAAGCTCACCATTGAATCGTGCTTAGGAATTATGAGTCTGAATGTAGCGACGACGACGAAAGACAAGCTACGAAAAATGCAAACTGTGTTAAATAAATACCGCAAACGTGTCGAAACATGGCCAAAAGAAAATGAAATCAGGAATTGGAAAGGTGTCTAGAACATCGGAGTGGATAGAAGGTAACATAAAGTACACCAAACGGAACAGTTCTGCCGAAACTAATGTTTAGCATGCGTAGTCGCTATTATACCCTCAAGACTCTGGTGGAAATTTTTGAAGAATTTGTTCCTCAACATGTTATAAATTATATAATTGAGCAAACCGTTTTGTATGCACAGCAGAAGAGTATTCTCGTTTTCTCACTCTTCTCCGATGCTTTTATCCGTTTTCTGCTATTCGGTGGCTATCACAAGCCTCCTCAATAAGATATGTATTGGAAATAAACTCCTGATGCTGGAATTCCATTGGTATATAATGTACTATCCAGGAATAGATTCAAGGAAATTCCGTTCAGCTGACAACTCACGCATTGATGAAATGATAGAATGTTCAAAGTGGGGCGGTATTTCAGTCCATAGATGAAATAATGGTTCGATACAATGGGCGCCATTTCGCGAAAATGTATATGCGTGGAAAACTAACAAAATTTGGTTACAGGCTCCGGTGTCTATGCAGTTCAAATGGCTACTAATACGACTTTGCGACGTATTGTGGCAAAAATGAGAAATTGGGAGCGACCACTGGGTTCTCGTGTTACTATAAACCTGATTTTCTCAATATCTGCAGAAGAATATCCGAAGCATGAACTCTTTTTGATAATTTCTTCACCACCCATGAAATAATGTCCCAACTCAGAGAAATAGGAATAAAAACAACTGGAACAATTCCCGAAAACCGTACGAAAAAATACCTGTTGATTTCGATGAAGCATGTGGAGAAGAAGGGACGCGGCTATTTTTATTATTTGTTCGACAAATCAAACGAGGTACTTATTCTGAAGTGGTATGACAATAAAGCCGTTTCGCTTGCCACAAATTATAGTTTCCTTCAACCATTAGCGCACAACAAACGTTACTCCCGAAGATAAAAAGCAAATCCAAATACCTGATCAGAAGGTTGTTAAGGAACATAACGCCCATATGAATAAGGATTCGTTCAAGAAATGGTGGTGGCCACTATGTATAGAACTTTCAAATATAACCACGATCACCACGTGGAGATTATATCACATTGTAAATCCTCAAAGAGAATATATCGCTTCTGGAAGTGCATATGATGATAGCATTGACCTGCCTTACCATGCCAACTTCTGCTAAGAGACGAACGGGTCCTCAATAGTTTAAATTTCTGGGTGGACCAGTTAGTTTAGAAGTTAGATTTAATGGCCAAGGGCAACTGGTGCAGCCAACCAAAACTCAACGTAGGTTTGTATTATGTGGCAAAAAAACCGAACAAATGTGTTGCAGATGCAAATGATTATTCTTGTACTGTACTATTGATACTTTTTTATTTATATACCGTATTACTTTATTTAAAATAAATTTAGTTCCCTTAAAAATAAGTGTTTCAAGTTTCGAACATTACTCAGTTTCAGCCAGTGTCCCAAAAATGGGACGTATCATATTTTTGTTACTATGCATTTTTTGTTATTTTTTCTTGCACGATACATTAGCAATGGTTTAAATTATATAAATTGTATAATAATTTCTAATTATATCTCAAGCTGTCGCTAATAGCTTAGTTATCTTTGCTAACTTCTAATTATACCACAAAATGATTCTAGTGGCTTTTAAATTATACCACAAGATGACGTTGTAAGCTGTGTGATAACTTCAATTATACCACAAGAGATCTATTCCTTTACCTTTAATCCAAAATAGGACAGCTAATTGACCTATTGCGGAAGTGAGAGGGAGATAGGGGACCTTAGTTGTTAAGACATGTTTCAAGATTCAGGTCTGTGATATTGAATTCCCTCAAAAGGATTCAAGATATACGAACAGAGAATCAGGAACAATTCTGCCAAAAGGGCCTTATACGAAGATGTTGCTACAAGTTCCTAGACTATGCCAAACCGATCTTGGCCTTAGAAACCAAATTGAAGAAGCTGTACCAAGATGTTGAATTTAGTCAAAGGGACCTTAAGCCAAGAGGCACACGTAAGCAAGATGACGGAAAGCCAAAAAACCATTAGTAAACAAGATGGCTGAGGGCAAAAAGGTGTATGTAAACAAAATGGCGGAAAGCCAAAAAGGCACACGTAAACAAATTGACAGCCAGAAAGGCATACAGAGGATAGTGGACCAAGATGATGTACCAACATTCTTGACTATGATGCACAACCTAGGACGCTAGAACAAGCTTCAAGAAGCTAGAGTTCTTCGAGATGTGTAACAATTAAATACTCATAAAAAAAGTCCATGATCAATAAAATGCAGTTAAGAGATCCAAGGTAGCGCCCAGGTGTCTCTATTTCACGTGTTATCATGTTGTGTTAGTGCTACCAATGTGTTTTTTCTACAGCGGCAAGATCAAATATTGTCGTTACTGTTTGCAAGTATAGGGGCAATAAATGGATTAAAAAGACCATCAGTAAATAATTCAACTAACCGACGTTATCTACTTTCAGTAAACAATGTTTGAACACCCTGTTATCGCCATAGCTTCAAGTAAGATCACTGGAGGTAAATTGAAAAACTCTCATAATAAGGCTGTTCTACATTATACTTTTTCCTTCAAGTTTTTATCCAAGTTTCTAGATACTAGAAAGTAGTCAAAGTTTCCATCAAATTTTTTAAGACCATAATGAAGTTTGTGAGGGAACTTCAATTCAGTTGTACATTTTGCAAATACCAACTATACTTACTAAATTAAATTCAAATATTACTGGCACGTTCGTGGTATACAAGTATTTTGCATGTTATATTTATCGGAGGTTGCTTTATAATGGATAAAAGAAAGGAAAAGATTGAAAAAACTGCAGAAAGTGTACACACTGACCATACTTTTGAAAAAGAAACAAATTAACGAGAACGACTATATTTTTCACGTTGGTTCCCCTGCTAACGGTAGCAATTGCGCATGTAAATTTGACAATGCATCCAAGAAAAATTTGTCTGGATCTAGTTTTTTAAAAAAGTTGACCTTGACTAGAAACTTTGATGGAAACCTATCTACACTATACTTTTCTGACAGATTTTTTCTAGTTCAAGTTCTTGTACTAGAAACTTGGATGAAAACTTGACGAAAAAAGTATAATGTAGAACAGCCTTAATAAGCGCTTTCAAAATAAATTCAATGTGTGATGCATGGTTTTAATAGAGCGGCGTAGCTGACTTAGTTTTTCTTTTATAAACCATCTTATATTACTAAATACCACTATGGAATCGGTATCAATATTAAGAATGAAGGCAAACATGTTTCCATTGAAGGTACATCTTTGAATGGCGTTTTTGCGGCTATACATGCACATGGTGACCATACATTAACATTTAAACAATATGCGCGAAATACCACCATATAAGTTTGGTTAAGATACTCCTAATATCTTCAACAATTTTTCTAAACTCAAAAATTGACCAGCAATTGTTATCAAGTATTGTCAATAAGAACAATACACACAGTGTAATATCCCAATCTAATCAAGAACTGAAGTGAAAATCTGGTCTAATCACCTTTGTTTTATCTGTCTATTGAAATAATTTGATTAATGTGAATAATTAAAGCGGAATTATCAACTTTAGAATTCAGAAATCAAAATTGTGTTAATACCACTTACTACGAACATATTGTTGCAAACTACGTACCTATAAAATTGTTTGCTGGAAGGAGCAATAATACTCAAAAACGACTATTAGTACAAATATCTAAATTGTGATTTAAATTTGCTCACATCATAGTTTTCCACTGAACTCATCTTGTTTTTGACACTTTTGTAAGAGTAATATGCATGACGTAACTCCAGGTCAAGCTTTGCCAACCTAAAGATTTTCGTAAAATGTTCCGTGAATTACTGGCTATTGTAACATCGGAGATGATGAGATGACGTCGCGTTTCTTAATATATCTATTAAAGAATCAAAATGGAAGGAAATTACAAAATAGTACATTAAAAAACAAGTTTCATAAGACCAGTCTTGAAGCAAGAATTTAAGTTTAAAAAAACGAGTGGCTTAGCCACGAGTTTTGTAAAAATGAGTGCTTCAAGTCTTATGAAACACGTTTTTTATGCTATTTTTTGTAATTTGCCATTTATGTAAGCTGATTTTGCTTGTTTTAATTTACCTCGGTCTAGCTCAACCGGTTTTTAAATTCTATAAAAAGAAAAGTTGTTCGTTGTTACTGGGGTTGATCACTATTACCTGGTTCGCTCACACTGAGTAATATACTTGTGTTTTAATCGTATATTATTCCTGTTTGGTTTATAACATTTAAATATTTACACTTAATACTATCACAACTAACATAAAACGATAAGTTAAAAGATAACAAAGTACTTCAGGTAAAATAAATACAAATATCAGGAAGTGCCAATGATCGGGACATCTAGCCTCCCTCAGGATGTCGAGATTTGCTCCTGGATTTTCTGGGTGGGCGCCTTTTGTATACGGATTGGAGCGGAGGTCGTCAGGCCGCTTCTCTCCTTACGTGTTCTATGAAAATGTGGTTAGCGAAATGTTTATACACTTAGAAAAAACTGATCCTAATTTATATTAGTATATAACGAGATTTTATTTATTTTAAAAACAAAATTTAAAATTTTTAATTACTCTTAGTATTTAGCGAAAGTTTTAGCAAAACAATTGGTGGTGTTTACGAGTTATTAAACTCTGCAATTGAAAATGAATACTTTCGTATTGTATTCTGGGCACGAACACGCTTAAGGTGGTGGCCTCTTAGTAGCTACTTGGGATTTTGGTTTCGACAGCGTCAATAGCAGTTACCTGGGGTGGCTCTAACTCGGGGCCGGTTTTAATAATAACAATGATAAGGTATTTGACCCTTCCAGAACGACTTAGTTTAAAGATTTTCAGGCACAGGACAAACTAAACGTTTTACAGGTAAGGTAGACTTGAAGAAGGGTTTCTCCTTCAAGTCTGGGTTATCGCAATAAGCGATCAGGATGAATACTGGTTCAGGACTTCGTTAGAGAAGTGAAGTTTTCTCTTAGCATGGGAACGGCGTAAGACCTTTAAATCTTGGGGACCTTTCTGTTTCAGCACTGTTAAATAAACAGACTGACGGAATTTAACGAAGATATCTCTGGATCTCACGATAAGTAAGCGAGTAGAAAAGAATTTATTACATTTAGCGAGATTACAATGTAATACTCACTGTTACGTACTAGGTTCGTAAATTACGAAACTGAGTTACCAAAATATGGTTTAGTTGCGGGCGGCTCCTTTCAATCTGTCGGCTTCTCGCACTTCAGTTTTTAATTATTTTTCCTAGTGTAGGCGTGCTTGCATGAGCCGGTGTGCGGTGTATAGGTGGAGTATCAATTACAATAATCTGGACAAATACCCGTTGCGCTGTTTGAGTGAGACCCCGGATATTGGCAGAATTTAGGCGAGAACCTTTCTGTCCAATGAAGTAAAAGGCTACATCGGGTGTTTTGCCCGACGACTTGTTGCTTTCAGTCTGTCGGCTTTCTGCACTTCAGTTTTTAATTATTTTGCCTAGTGTAGACGTCTTTGTGTGAGTCGGTGTGTAGGTACAGTATCAATTACAAGAATCTAGGCAAATACCCGTTGCGTTGTAATAGATACTCCGGGAATTGGCAGAATTTAAGCGAGAACCTTTCTATCCAATGGACTAGTAAAAAACTACATGGGGTGTTTTTCCCGACGTGAAGTCGTTCACTGGTGTAAGTGATTGTTGTAGTAGTAACCCTGGTGTATAAGATAAGAGCAGATCGGTCTGGACTCTCGAAAGACACCCAGCGGAAACAGAATGAACAGGAACAGGCGTAAGTCTCCAAAGAGACCCGTGGGAATGAGAGCGTATGTAGGAAAAAAAGGAAAAGGCCACGTATTTCATTCCCTTCCCAAGGGAGAGGGCGGGCTGCTTGAGCTTTCCAAGCTCTTTCAGCCACAATCATGGATTCCCAACATACATACATACATTACGTATATATGCATGGTGGGGTTAAGGATGGGTGTGGTTAGGATAGGATCGGAAAGAACGGAGATAAGGTTCTTAAAGGGGAAAATACTACCACAGCATTCGCCTAAGTAGCCGCACATGGTGTGCATATACGCAGTGACCATGCCGCTAAATGTGTGTGAGGAAAACGAGCGTCTGTAGCGAGTCTCGCGGTTTATTTAGAATCCGCGGAGGGCGGAGACGCCTTCTGGTTGGGCTTCTAATGCCGTGATTGGTGGATAGACTGGCGGGGACTCTGACGCAACAAAACTCTTAATGTATTTTAAATTCACGTCGGAGGGGATATAAATTCATTATTTGATGATTTCTATAACTTTTAATTAAACATGATAATTAGCAGACAATTAATTCAAAAAAATTTGGTAAAGGATCTAGCTCTTTAAATACCATCCTTTCCTCCGGCGGACCGACGATGTGGTTTCAGGAAGTCCTTCTTTTTAAACAAATAATTTTACATTAGTTGATTTGGGGATTTGTGTGGCGGTTGGTAATGTCTTAATTTTAAAAGTGAAAATTTGATCTAGTCGCCTTTTGTTTTATCTAAATTTTGTCACAAAACACGATAATCTTGCATGTACGCCCCCCTGAAATACGCGAAATTGCCAAAAATACGGTCGCGAATTTTCTCACATCAAAGTTTTCCACTGGACGCATCCTGTTTTATACATGTAATATTCACATGCATGACATAATTGAGGATCAAGCTCTGCCAACTTAAAAATTTTCGTAAAATGTTCAGTGTATTAATGGCTATAATGACATCGGAGATGATGACGTCGCGTTTCTTAATAAGTCTATTCATTAATTATAATTAAATGGAAGCAAATTACAAAATTTTTTTTTAAAACTTACATTGTTCTATTCTTTGCTAATTTAAAATAACTGCTTGCGATTATAATGAAATAAAATTTTTCATCGGTGTATTGAATTGTAATCTAAGTCAAATGCTCATCTTATGTGCCTTATTAAGTATGAATAGCAGAAAATGTTCTAAAAAGAAAAGATTTAATTACGTCATAATGTACACGTAAATTTAACCTTTTAACCCACTTTGAATAGAATTACAAAACTTTTAGGAATGGTATGAAAACCATTACATCTCGTCGCATGTAAATGGATTATTTTTGGGTTTTCTATTAAAAATGCAATACCAAAGTTGTCATTTGCTTGAATAATTCATGAAATGTTTGTTCTTTCTGCTACGTATAATAGGTACTGAATACGTTACTGGTATGCTTTTTGTGCAATTGCTCAAACGTTAAAATCTAAAAGTGTACAAATTAATGTTGTTGCTATTATACCAGCATGTTATGAGTGTAAAGGGTACTGGATTTGTTCGTTTATTAAACCTATATCTAATTAATATTTCATAGCAATTTTGATGTACCTACAATGTACATACGCATCAAAAGTTTGAAGTTTGTAACTCACGTGATGTGCCAAAAGAGATGCGTGTGGTTAATGAACTGTTTAAATATGTGTTTATTAGAACAACTACAAATTATTCACCCATTTATGACAGATTGATTGATATTTAGTTTATATTACTTATTTAAACACAGTTTGATTGTAGCTTTTCCGCTTCAACAGTGTGCCTTAGGATTCTTATGATCTTTTTAGAAACTAATAATATTTAATGTCATTTATTATATGTAACTTGAAGCACATTAACCCCTTCACTAAATAAAGGCCATATCTAATCTAATTCACCTAGTAAAATGCATATTTCAGAAACATTTTAAACCCAATATCTAAATTAACAACTTGGTTGACTTGTATTATCATCAATGCAAATGTATAATGTTTGCGATTGATATAATTTTCATTTTTATGGTCACCTCTATGAAAATAGTGGAAAATCATGGTCTCTAAAAATACCAATTTTAACCCAATGGCCATGGGCGTGCGTCATTCCAAAAAAAAGTATTAATATGTTAGCATTTAAATATGAGACGAGTGACTTCATCAGCCACAAATTTATAAAATTACAAGTATTAAGTGTATAAAAGGGGATGCAGTAATTACCCTGCAAGCATGGAAATTATAAAGAAAATAGATGCACAGTAACAGCACAATCGGTTCGGATACTCGTTAAAATGTACAGAAGACTGATTCTCATACGGCCGGTCAGAATAACCGCCCTCGAGATACGCACGAAATTCGTACAGTAGTGAAACTCTGGCATTTCTTGTACAGTGCATCCCATTTTGGTTGAGACAGACAGATATCTCGGTTGTTGTTGAAGATAGAACCTTGCGGTTTCCGCGGTCCTGTGCCACTTTTTTGTGAAACTCAAGATGGCCTGAACGGATTTTGCCTAACTTCTTTCGTTTATAAATTACAGGGTGTTTTTGAAAATCCACACTTTTTGGATCCCTCCATATCTAAGAAGTTTCTCACAGATAATGTCAAATTGAAAACTTGTCCCATAGAGAATTTTACGTAGAATCCAGGGGCGCACTCAATTTTTTTTCGTGGTATCGTTATGGAGATAAGACTCAAACTTATGATTTTTTCAATGCAACACCCTGTATTTTATTATCTCATTAAATTACTTTTTTTTTTCTTTCGAAGTACACTGTGTCTCCTGAATTTCTGGACATAGGGAATTCCCATGTTAAAATAAACTATTATAAATATTGGCTCCCCTAATTATTTTACAGTAAAATGTCAAATGTAAAACTTCTTAAGGAAAAAAGGCTGCTTCTTATGCTACAATTGCATTTACATTTGGTTCATCCGTTTTCGAGAAATTTAGGAAAAACTTAAGGGCTTTTTCGTAACTGGTCAAGGTTGCTTTGGTTTAGACAGACAATGCTAACAATAATTATTAATTGTCATTGTAAATCATTCATTGTTCAAAAACAATTCATTCATCATTAAAACTTTATTTTGGACAGATTATTACTTTTTAAAGAAAAATTTGTTTATAAAAATGAATTATTACACCACTGAAGAAAAAGTAAAATTTATCTGGCAATTCACTTAGAAATATCAGAGATTTGTACTCGGCTAGTTATCAAAACCGGAAAATTCCAAGTGCAGAAACAATTTCAAAAATTATCAACTTATTCAAATCTACCGGTAACGTTAATAAGCCATGTAATTGTCAAGATATTAAACCTCTGGGGCAAAATGACAGAGATTTGGATGTGTTACTTAATGTTATTGAAGATAAGAATAAAAGTGTGAGACAAATTGGGTGCAGTTTAGGAATATCTCACAGTACCGTCCATCGAATTTTGAAGCGACAAACTCCAGTGTTCAAGTCTTTCAAGTATAGCTTGCAGCAGGAAATTTTTGATGAGGATGAGAATGGAGTTCTGCGAAAGATTAGTAGAGTTATCAAACATGGATAGAAACTTTCTAAGTCGTATTTTATTCACCGACGAATGTTCTTTTTCAACTCATGGTATTCATAACCGAAAAAATTTTCGTCACTGGAATACTGAAAATTTGCATTTATCAATAAAGAGTAGAAGTCAATATCGCAACACAATTAATGTATGGATTGGCATACTGGGATATAGATTAATAGGTCCTTTCTTTATTGATGGTACGTTGACTGGAGAGCGTTATCTCCAGCTGCTTCAAGAAGAAATTGGCCCAGCGCTGTTAGACTTGAACCTGGAGGAAGACATTTGGTACCAGCACGATGGGTGTCCAGCACACAATAGTGTAATCGTACGTGAGTTTCTAGACTTCACGTTTCCCGGCTATTGGATAGGTCGAGGTGGTACCATAAACTGGCCAGCACGCTCCCCTGATTTGGCTCCCTGTGACTTTTTCCTCTGGGGTTATTTAAAAAACAAATTATACAACAGTGAAAACTCGTTTAACAGTCTGATCGACTTAAAAGAAGCAATCTTAGCAAACAGCCACGAAATCTCCCAGTACATGCTCGCAAACGTTCGGCGAGAGTTCTATGATCGACTTGGATATTGTTTAGCTGCAAACGGAGATTTATTTGAACACTTGATCAAATAGTAGAAATGATGATTTTTTGTTATTTATTTTCCAATTTTCATAATTAATTTGTTTATTTAGAATATCATCTTTTTGTTTATAACAGACTTATTTTATTTGTGCTCCTTATTGTATTTATCCTGACACTTACATGGCTTATTAACGTTACCGGTTACGAAAAAGCCCTTAAGTTTTTCCTAATTTTCTCGAAAACGGGTGAACCAAATGTAAATGCAATTGTAACATAAGAAGCAGCCTTTTTTCCATAAGAAGTTTTACATTTGATATTTTACTGTAAAATAATTAGGGGAGTCAATATTTACAACAGTTTATTTTAACATGGGAATCCCCTATGTCCAGAAATTCAAGAGACACAGTGTGTAAACATGAAGTTTTAAAAAATGCTACAAAATTACTAAAACATTGAATTTTAATAGAGTGCCATGGATTTCAAAGTTTTACTGCAGGGATTATTATTTGTGATTTTTTTGTAGTAGGTCATGGATGCTACAAACACTGTTGTTGACTTTTGGAGCATTGTTTTATCAAGTGACTGTCATCATGATAAATTTTGATGCGTTTTATTGTGTTTGTGTTTGGCGATTTTGTTAATTTGTGAAATTTTATAATGGCTGAAAGATTTTTTCAGAACAACGAAAAGTATGATATCATACAATGTTTCAATCAATGCCATGAAAATGTTGACGAAACATTATAATTATATTTAAACAGGTAAACTAGTAATTTACAATAAGACATTATATGACGTATTGTTTTTAAAACGTTAGATATCCAGAGAGGCGTCAACCTAGTCGAGCAACGATATTTCGACTAAAGAATAATCTACTAAATTATGGTGCGTATTCTAAACCCCAACCCAAGACGTATAACAAGGAAAATAATGAAGTGGATGAAATAAATGTCTTAGACAGCGCCCGTGTCTCTCCTCAGACTTCTTGTACGAAGTTAAAAAATGATACTGGCGTTCCCCGATCACGGGTACAAAGGATTTTAAAAAAACACAAATTGAAACCCTACAAAGTGAATATTGTCCAGCATTTACACCCTGGTGATGCAGCGATGCGTGTGAATTTCTGTAACCGGTTTTTGAACCAAACTGGAAGGGACAATGATTTTGCGAGTAAAGTCATATGGTCAGACGAAGCCCATATAAGCAGTGCCGGTTTATTTAACAGGCGAAATACCAGGTACTGGTATGATGAAAACCAACACCTACTTTTTGAGCAACAACAACAGGGTCGATTTGGTTTTAATGTAGCCTGTTTCTTATTGGGGACATCAATAGAATACCGCATTTTTGAAGGGCTCTCAACGCGAATAGGTACTTGGCAATTTTAGAAGAAGTAATACCAGAATTCCTGGAGAATGTTCCCATCGCCTATCTTAATGCCATTTACTTCCAACAAGACGGTGCCCCTGCCCACAAGTCGAGGGTGATTGTGCCGTTTTGAGAAGAAACTTCCCAGGACCATTGGATTGGAACAAATGGACCCATTAGGTGGCCTGCAAGGTCACCTGATTTGTCAGTGTTGGACTCTTTTTTGTGGGGTTTTTTGAAAAATAATATATACGGTAAGAGGCACAATAATATTGAAGAACTTCATGCAACAACAGAGGTAGTTTTCCAGAATTTACAAAATCGGCCTTTCATAATTTTAAATGCATTAAGACGTATTAAGAAATTGTGTCAATTGTGTATTAGGGAAAATGGACATCAATTTGAACAATTCAATGAATAAGTTACCGAATAATTTCGAAATGAAATAGTATGAGTAAATATTTAATTACTTGCTTATTCTACATTATGAACTTTTTATTACTATTTATTTGTTGCTATTAGTTACCTACGTTTTGTGTTTTGTTAGTGAATTAGTGTTAGTATTGTTCTTGTTCCTTTCATGGAAAAATCACAAGTAGTATTTCTTCAATTTGAACTTTTTTTGTATGAAAAATCCATAGCCTACTATTAAAAATCAATGTTTTAGTGATTTTGGAGCATTTTTGAAGAATTTATGTTTATATATTATATATCATTTTGAAGGGAAAAAAATAAGTAATTTAATGAGGTAATAAAATACAGGGTCCCATTGAAAAAATTATAAGTTTGAGTTTCACAAAAAAGTGGTACAGGACCGCGAAAACCGCAAAGTTCTATCTCCAACAACAACCGTGATACTTGGCTATCTCAACCAAAATGGGATGCACTGTACATTGTTTCAAGCGATAAACACAGTAGTGCAGTACCCTATTAAGCTAGTGAGTAATAAAAGTAAATTAAATAAATGTGTTTTACACAGTCAAACTCGTGAAGTGATCTCTAGTGTACTTAAAAATATATGCAAGAAGAAAAAACTTCAGGGGTACCCAAAATTCCACTGAATCAGTTATATGAACGCGTTATTGCTGCAACGGGTGTTACTGAGAGAATTATTATACGAATTGTTGAAGAAAAAAGTGAAATAAACACAGTGTCAGTTCATTTTTTACATCGCCAAAGAAAAATACAAAAAAAAACAAAGCCCAAAACCGACTTAGACGATGCAGATAAAGGTGTGCTGCGTAGAAAATTTTAAATACCTTTACAGTTGACAAAATTATGCCAATTCTAAGAAAATTTAAAGAAACGGGATACATTGGAGGAATGGAAGTAGTAAAAGGTATGGGATTTCGTTGGACAAAAACAAAAACCAACAGAAAGCTTTTAATAGAAAAGCAGGACGTTCGTCAGGTAAGAGTGTCTTATTTGCGTACCATTAAAGACTAGAAATGAAACAAGACCTATTATATATGTGGATGAAACTTACATTCACAGTTCTCATACCGTGGTTACCTGTTGGAATGACAATTCCAATGAAGGATTAGCAAGGCCTAAATCAAAAAGTCAAAGACTAATTATTGTTCAGTTGGCTGCGAGACGGGCTTCATTCCGAATGCTAAATTGATTTTTAAGTCTAATAGCACAACGGGAGGTTACCATCACGAAATGAATTATAATGATTACAAAAAATGGTCGTTAGAAAAATAAATTACTAACTTATCTCCAAAGTCTGTGCTAGTAATTGACAATGCTCCTTATGATAATGTCCAAAAAGATAAAGCACCGAATTCTAATAGCAGGAAATAAGTTGTGATAGACTGGTTATGGTCTTAAAATATTTACTTCGACAATAACATGTTCAAGCCCGATTTATATGATATTATTAAACTCCCTAACCTAACATTTAAAACGTTCGAGATTGATGAAATGTTAACACAATAGGGCCATAGTATTTTGCGATTACCGCCATACCACCCAGATTTAAATCCAATTGAGTTAGCATGGGCACCTCTTAAAGAATACGTGTCACAAAAAAATTTATCATTCACTCTTAGAAATGTTGAACAGTTATGTGATAACTTTTTTAATGAATTTGGTGCTGCTGAATGGAAAAAATGTTGTGACCACGCGATAGAGTGGGAACAAAAGAGGAAGTCAGTGATAGTGATTTTGAATAACTTTTTATACTTCATCTCCTGATGACGTTGACGTTTATGTGTATTTTTTAAATTTAAAACCTGAAATGGATTGGATTATTCTCTTTATGCCTATGAAATATCCAAATAAATTGAAAGTCAAATTTACATTTAAGGTTACGTTTCAGTGTTCCTAGAATTTAATTTACCTTATTCTTCAAAAAATATTATAATAATATTCTACCTAACTATTTTCTGTATTGACGAGATATCTTTTGTACATATAGAAAGTTTACAATGTGATTATAATGGGAAACAGATTAGCATAAACATTGTTTGCCAATAATTCAGTTAAATTATTCAAATTAGTTTCATAATATGATGATTTACACGTGTACCTAATAATCATAATGTGATTTTATGAATTTACCTCTTTACTCCAATGCACGACTCGCACAAAGAGTTTGCATTTTTCCGAATACTTTCTCCGCCTAACATTGACTCTGACTTGACGCAGGTACAAGTTCTCCCACCGGCCATATGAAAATCGGTCTGCTGTACACTCCAGTAATCCGGATCACTCTGTAAACCGGACATTTAAAAATTTTACCTCTTTAAACCGGACTTTGAAATATTACGTAAGAAAATCGTACAGGCAATAAGTACGTATATACATATTTACGCTGTTCAAAATGGCTCCAAACAAACGGCTTTACAAAACATTGACTATCAGTGAAAAATGTGAAATATTAGACAGTCTTGATAAATCCGGAAGTATCCGTCAAGCGGTAACAAATTTTGGGGTGCGTAGATTCACAATTTTTGATATAAAGAAATAAGAAACATTGTGACAACGTCATATCAAGGCATATGTGTACATACATATATACTCAATAACTTTTGATCAAATTATGTATTATAAAAAAAAGCATAATCTTTTAACAAATTTTAGGTAAAAGGCAGGTAACCAGTAAGGTCGGAAATCCTGAGTCGAAGCTGCTTTATACAATTAGTTTTTACAAAAACGCCTTGCTCATGTACCTATTTCTGCGAATATTCTAAGAACAAATGTGAGTATTGGCTGACTTGATAAATTTAAGAAGAGACACGGTATACGATTTTTAGAGGTTTAGAAGATCCTTAAAGATCGTGTAACTTTTATGCCCTGTTGTAACGCGGAAGGTAAGCATAAGTTGGCACTTCTGGTTCTAGGTAATCTGGCAATCCCAGAGATTTTAAACATGCTAATTTATTCGTTGTGTACAAAGCAACCAGCAAAGGGTTGATGACTAGACTCGTGTTTATAAAGTGGTTTAAAACATGTTTTATATCTAGCGTAAAATTTTCTTTAGCAGAAGTTAATACGCGGAAAAAAAGATTTATAACATACCCTCTCATCCAAAAGAGGAAGAAATACATTTTCATCCCGATTTTACAGTCATATTTTTGCTTCCCAACTGTACTGCAGTGATGCAGCCAATATATCAAAACTTGATTCAAAATATTAATGTGGCATACAGAAAGCCCTTACTAAATCATATTACATACAAGAATGACGGGGAGGATTGTTGAAGGAATACAATTTCAAAGATGCGATAGATTGCCTGAGTATAGCATGGACATCCATTTCTAAAAAAAACTTCTAAAGAAGTTGGGGAGCATTATGAACTGAGCTCAATTGCGGTGTAGACGACCCAGAATCAGATGAAGAAATTATCACACTTAAAGAAGTTCGAAAATGGATTTGCACTGTAAGCGAGAAAGATTTAAACGCTGAATATTATAGATTCAGCAATGACATTATCGACTGGGCGATCGGTAAATCAAAGATTTATGAAAGTGTAGTGCACAAAGTAAAACACAGTGATGCCGCGAGATCATTATCTTTAGTGTTCAATGGCAGAAAAATGATTTTCCTATTCAAGATACGCTGCTCTTCAAAAGACTGAAAGAAAGAGCGTTGGAATTATCTAGTGTGTGCAAATAAAGTTGGATGCCTTTTTCCAAAAAGATGTAAATTTGTTATGACATGTAATACATACTATTTTACGTACATAGGGGAGCGAGAAAATTTTATGAATGTAATGAACATTTTTAAATCGCAATTATTACAGCGAAAGAAAAGTTAATTAATGGGTTTAATGTCTTGTTAATAAGTCATAATTAGATAGTGTTTTTCGGGATGTTTTATTTAATGTATTTTATGTAACTAATATTGAATGTATGTCATTAAGGGTTGAAAAGAAAAACGAAAAACGAAATACAGTGACGAATCGAATTGAAAAAAGTTGCTATTTAGTTACCGCAAGATTGTCTCTTGATAACAAAGGGGAGTAATGCGGTAGTAATTTAATAGCCAATACGCCATCTCGCAAGCATGCTCATCAAGTTGTAATCTGTTAAAAGAAAAGGACTGCGCGTTAGACATTACAATGTCCGCCCTGATTGCTGTTATGGGTTGGCATTGCTGATTGTTTACTAATACTTTCGCTCGCGTAGAGGTTAGTGCGTGGATAAACGTAACACTAAACCTCAGTTAATTGTTGTTATTAACGATACCGGGGTTTACAGACACGGGTCCAGATGCCATTAATACCACCTTGAATTTCATCTTTACTGTTAAACTATCCCATTCTTATTGTTCTTAAAGAGATGTACAGATGAACGTGTAAGCTCAGAAAGTAATTCCGTGTCTGTGTCTGTGTCTGTGTCTGTGTCTGTGTCTGTGTCTGTGTCTGTGTCTGTGTCTGTGTCTGTGTCTGTGTCTGTCTGCGTCTGGTCTGTGTCTGCGTCTGTCTGGTCTGCGTGTCTGTCTGTCTGCGTCTGCGTCTGGTCTGCGTCTGCGTCTGCGTCTGCGTGCGTCTGCGTCTGTCTGTTGTCTGCGTCTGCGTCTGCGTCTGCGTCTGCGTCTGCGTCTGCGTCTGCGTCTGCGTCTGCGTCTGCGTCTGCGTCTGCGTCTGCGTCTGCGTCTGCGTCTGCGTCTGCGTCTGCGTCTGCGTCTGCGTCTGCGTCTGCGTCTGCGTCTGCGTCTGCGTCTGCGTCTGCGTCTGCGTCTGCGTCTGCGTCTGCGTCTGCGTATGCGTCTGCGTCTGCGCCTGCGTCTGTGCCTGTGCCTGTGTCTGTGATATTTTTGTTGAAGTGGACGGCTGTGGAATTGTTTTTTTCAAGTTAGTATCCAGATATCTAGTGACCCCTATTTGAGATGAAGGTCTAAACGTCAATCTGACATAAATTATTATTGGTGTTTTTACAATGTTGCTAATTGGGCGTATTACGAAAGCTGTTATATAATAGTATGGTATACTATGATAATAGACTGGAAGATATTTTATGAACCACAGATGATATTTTGATCTTTTAAGGTACATTTTCTAATACAGAAGTAATTATGTCTTCAAAAGAGTGAAAGAAAGGCGTTGAATTATCTAGTGTGAAATAAAGTTAGGATGTCTTTTTCCAAAAGATGTAATTATGTTAATGTACTTTTATGTAACATACCATTTTACGTACATAGGGGAGCGAAAGATTTTAGAATCATTACGAGAAAGATAAAGTTAATAAATGTTTAATATTTTTAATAAGTCATGATATTAGATTGTGTTTTCAGATGTTTTATTTAATGTATTTTATGTAACTAATATTGAATGTATGTCATTAAGGGTTGAAAAGAAAAACGAAAAACGTAACTGCTTTCACCGAAATACAGTAATGAATCGTTGCAAATTACAATACACACATAATTTGGTTAAAAATGTCGCCCGCTGGTGATTAATTGCATCGGCACAAATGGGAAAATCAAAAGTTTGAGAATGTTGAAATTCTAGACCTATAGAGTTTGCTACGGACGAGTGCATATTTAAATATTAATACTGCTTTTAATAATAAATACGTTATATTTCCTTTTTTTTTGTACTTTTAAAAATTGGGGTGGATTTGGGAGTAAAGCAGTTAGTTAAAGTTGGACTTTCGATTCAGTTGTACCGTTCTTTGATTGTTTTGTTAAAAACCATAATAGTAAATCGTTGTGGTTGTAGATATATTATCGCTCCGTTTTAGGAAACACTAAATACCGAATTTTTCCTTTTCTTTTTTTTTACAAAATTGAGGTGGTCGTATACGTATCGCTAAATATTCGGGTTTTAATCCGCGAAGTGGTCGTATAAACACTATATCTATAAATACTCGCTACCGCCTTGTGTTTAAATCGCGTATCTTACCCCGTTGTGTTGGTGATTAATTGATTAAGTAAAGGATTATATTCAAGCGTAAGTAGATATTTGAATATAGCTTAAAGCACGCACCGTCAATTTAATAAGCCTGTGTATTCTATTAAATATCAGTCATTGAATTGAAAAAAGTTGCTAATTAGTTACCACAAGATTGTCTCTTGATAACAAAGGGTAGTAATGCGGTAATAATTTAATAGCCAATACGCCATCTCGCAAGCATGCTCATTAAGTTGTAATCTGTTAAAAGAAAAGGACTGCGCGTTAGGCAGTACAATGTCCGCCCTCATTCCTGTTATGAGTTAGCATTGCTGATTGTTTACTAATACCATAGATAAAGGAACTAATACTTTCACCCGCGTAGAGGTTAGTGCGTGATAAACGTAACACGATAAACCTCAGTTAATTGTTGTTATTAACGATACCAGGGTTTACAGACACGGGTCTAGATGCCATTAACACCACCTTGAATTCCATCTTTACTGTTAAATTATCCCATTCTTATTATTCTTAAAGAGATGTATAGATGAACGTGTAAGCTCAGAAAGGGATTCCGTATCTGTGCCAGTGTATGTGTCTGTGTCTGTGTATGTGTCGTGTCTGTGTCTGTGTCTGCGTCTGCGTCTGCGTCTGCGTCTGCGTCTGCGTCTGCGCCTGTGATATTTTTGTAGAAGTGGACGGCTGTGGAATTGTTTTTTTCAAGTTAGTATCCAGATGTCTAGTGACCTATCTGAGATGAAGGTCTAAACGTCAATCTGACATAAATTATTATTGGTGTTTTTACAATGTTGCTAATTGGGCGTATTACGAAAGCTATTACATAATAGTATGGTATACTATGATAATAGACTGGAAGATATTTTATAAACCACAGGCATATTTTTGATCTTTTGAAGGTAATATTTTGGATGTGAAATACGCAAAACAAATTATTATTTAAACTAGGTACATCTGGAACTGTGCAGGATCTGTAACGGACAAAATACACCCACGTACCACACAAAATTTAAAAAAAAACGAACGCGTTTCAATAGGTACGCTATTATCATCATTCATCATCATCATCAGAGCTCGCTTTTTCTGTGGTACGTGGGTGGATTTTGTCCGTTAGGTACATATGTGAAATTGCAAAAAACTTTTGACTATAGCTTAAACAAGTATTAAAAGCTTGTCACGCATGCGTTAATTACCTGCCCATAATTGCATAAAGTAATTGAAATTCTCGTCGGCAGAAATTTCTCAATTATTTAAACTTTTTCTTGCAGTTTCTCACGCCGTTTGGCTTACAATGGATTTTTTGTTTCAAATATTCTATAAAAATACTTGACATAAATTTGCCAATCGTTTAAAATCTTGTAATTTAATAACAATTTCAAATTGTAAAATGGGAGAGTTGTACCCAAATACAAATCGTCAATATTATCTCAATTTACGTTTTTCCCACCAAGAATATCACTTTCCAAACGGCTGAAAGATGCCTGTGGTTTATAAAATCTGCCAGTCTATAATTATACAAACACAATATTATTTAATTTCTTTTTTCTACTCCCCGTACTTTAATGATACCCATAATGATCCAAATTTTTCATAATGATACAAGTGTACAGCCAATAGAAATGCAAAATTACTACAATATCAGCTAACTATCAAATTTGCTACGATTTTACAACCAATAGAAATGCAACATCAGCACAGTGTTCGCTAAATATCGAAGTGGCCATATAAGTATTTATGACAGATATAAAATTAATTAATTGTGACAATTCTAAGCTCTTTGAATAAAAGTTGTGAAAATTTGTACTTTCTTCAAACAAAAACCCCGCAAAAATGGACGATAGTGACTGTGAAATAGAAAACTTAACTCCACCAGAAATTACAGAACAAGCTACAATAGCTGCAAACAATTTATTACCCGCAAAATCGGCAAAAGCGTATGAAAAATGTTATTCCGAATTTATGGATTGGAGAAATACCAAGAACGTTAACAGCTTTTCGGAAAACGTTCTAATTGTTTATTTTGAAGAAGCGGCTAAAAATTAAAATCTTTATGGACACGATACTCAATTTTAAAATCTACGTTATCTCTTAAACATAAAGTGGATATATCCAAATACACCAAATTGCATGCTCTAATGAAAAGAAAATCTGAAGGGTATAAACCCAAAAAATCTAAAACGTTTTCTACGAATGAAATGAAACAATTTATTGGAGAAGCCCCTGATGTTAAATATTTATTGGCAAAGGTCAGTGAATCTAAATTTTGTTTGTACAGGAAAAATAGTGTTTCTTTCATAGGTGGTATGTATTTTCGGCATTATGGGTGCTTGCAGAAGGAACGAGCTCCACAAATTGGAACTAAAAGATGTAAATGATGATTTTAAATCAACGCTGTTAGTTACAATTAGGGACACAAAAACGAAAACAACAAGAAAATTTACAATAACAGGAAAGTATTATGAAACATGCAAAAAGTACATGAATCTTCGCCCTAAAAACTGTGTAACTACGTCATTTTTTATCAATTACATAAATGGGAAATGCACCGTACAAAACGTAGGAATAAATAAATTTGGTGGGATAGGAAAAGAAATTGCTATCTACCTAAATCTTCCTGGTCCCAATTTACATACCGGACATTGCTTTCGTCGCACTTCTGCAACAATATTAGTTGATGCTGGTGGTGACGTCACCTCTTTAAAACTCAACGGTGGGTGGAAATCTACGGCAGTAGCCGAAAATTACATTGAAGATTCTGTTCAAAATAAAATCAATCTAGCCAATCAAATTTTAAATTCGATTGAATACAACGAAATCAACAATTCAATAAATGTTAATCCATTATCTTCAACATCAGCAATGCCATCAACTAATGTTATCCCAAAAGTGCCGCAAATGCAATTTTATAATTGTACTATAGAAAATGTAATTATTAATCAAAAAGAATAGGTAATCTTCAAAATAAAGTACATACCTACCTAGTAATTTTTTTTATTAAGAGGTCGTAGAAAAAATAGTGTATGCAACTCGCATTTAATGACTATTAAGACACTGGTATCCTCATACTCGTGTCTTAATAGCCGTCATTAAATGCTCGTTGTATAATATACTATTAACTTCCACTTTGTAGTTGGAAAGGTCGCGTGTTGTTTCACATCTAATAATTATCATTAACTTATGTTTTGTATTTCACAATTACATCTGCTTTTGCAGCGGCAAACATGAATAAGATCTTATTATTATCAATACAGTCAATCAAGCTTATTGATAATAGACTGTAATTCTCATAATGCAGTTTAAAAAATAATTCTGATTATTGTTTGCATAAAAAATATAGCTATTGTATATTTAAAGTCCTGATGCAGTTTGGGGATGAGACGATTTAATATCAGAAAAATCTTGCAGGAAAAGCGACTTTTAAATTTGTGTAAATAATATATTCATTGGAGTTAGATTATTAATATAAGAAAGTGGAATATTATCATTATATTAATAATTTTAAATTTTAATTTGTAGTATGTAAATTTGAATTTCCCGCACTTAGTTACTTTTAAGAAGGGAAGGTTGGCAAGATAGATATAATAAATGTGTAAGATGGTGCACGCGTTTTCTCTTTAAAAATCTCTCATTATCTTAACCATCCTGAGTTTTACTACAAATTAAAGATAGTTTTCTCTTGTCTTATTACTATAGAATAGAACTACCCACTGGTTTTAATTTAGTTAAATTATGTTAAATAAAGTATATGGCTGATTTTAATCGGTTTTGTTACTTTTAATTCTAGAGGGAATACGTCATTTACGAAAAAACAATTACATTTTAGATTTAATTATTAATTACAATAAATGTGTGTATTGCACGTAATACTTTAAATATTTATTACGAATATAAATGATACTTTCAAAATAACAGTGTAACTTTTAACAGAGTAATTCTAAACCAAGCAAACCATTTTTTGTCAGTTTACAGTTTTTTTAAGCAACTGAAAGCAGTCTGAAGATAAAAGTGTAAATCCTACAGACCTACAATACATATATTTCTGAAAATCTGTAGCGGTCGATACGCGAGATTCTAAACACCTACAATTTTATTTTGTTGCAATACAGGGAAATACTTCAAAAAGGGAGCATTATTGGTAAAATTTAATTGAAACAGATTGTTTTGATTTTGGTTTGTAGATTTTATTCGTAAGTGAACTTATTCAAAATAAAGATTTAAAGAAAGAAAACTATAGAATTCAACAACATAAGTTGAATTCTGCCTGGATTTAAATATAATTGCTCATCGCCTTCTTATATTGTTCTGTCTTCCGATTATATTGTAGCTACTGTCTCATAGAGGGCAGCACATGTTTTATATATAAAATATAATATTTGTAATTATTAAAGCTTTCGTTATAAATTGTGTTGTAATAATAATAATACTTCTAAAATGAAATTAAATAAGTCTCCTTTATCACGTCAAACTTATACGTCGACATCAGAATACTCAGATAAGTGTAATAAGAAATCGAGCGGAAAGAAGATTAATTAACGACATATTACTTACGGTGTTATCGTGCAACTACATTACATATACCAAATTTTAATTACTTATAATCACACTTGATTGATCCCAATTTAATAACATTTTCTAGGAAAATATATCGTAGCTAATACTTCATACCAATTACGTCTGATTGAAATATTACAGTCACCTTCCCACGCAGGTATAAAATAGGAAATTTAACAGATACCATTAATGGGTACAAAGGAAAAAAGTAATAAATCTCATAAATTAGATAAAGTAACTTACAAACATTGTGGTTCTATTTTTCAAACAGAACCAACAAAACATACAAATCGGTGTTGCTTTTGTGCAAATTTGAATCAAACTTGTCACCTGAATGCTGTACACATAACTTTGGATTTTTACCATTTCAAGTTGACACTTTATCGACGACAAAAGCGAAAAGTAGCTTTACAATATTTTGAATGCATATATACAAAACTGAAGTTTATTGTTAGAATTGGGTGTTGAAAATGAAACACTTGCTGCCTTTTTATAGTTCATTTCGACATGTTATTCATGCACAATTGAATAGAGCTGGAATTTGCTTTCGCTTTGTAAAATATACCTAACGATTAAATTTTTCTATAGAATTATGGCATTTTACTGCATAAAAACATTACCTATGGAAATTTATGAAAGCATTACAGGAATTATTGGATAACTTCAAACAGTACTACTTTCCATTTTGATGTTGTACTACGATTGGCCAATTAAAAAATTCTGTCAGGTTAAGTATATCATAGGTGACTTCACGAATAATTGAGGTCTCAATATAAAAATCATAATATGATCCTCTAAAAAGCCATAATTATGCAGACTTGAGATTAGAATGGATGACAATTTAATTTTCTTTTTCTTTTGAGTAAATCATTCCCCTTGTATTACTATCATTCTCAAATAGTGACGTAACTTGCCAAGTAACACAAAATATACAGAATTATGTCAAGGTAAAACAGATTTTTAACTGAAGTTAAACCTATAAGAAAGATGTTGGAAAGCAATGCTGTAATATACGTGTTCTTACTTAACAAAACAAGTGCTATAACTTTGGTTTTCGGACATTCATTTTATTCTTGCTTGATAGAAAATTAGTCACAGTTTTTAAAATGATTTTTAATTTGGGCTTAGCGCTTATATTTACATTGCACAACAAAGTATATGTCTTTGTCGTTCTAACACATGGTATTTCAGCTATAAAGTTGTAATTATCCAGTTTTTGTCAACGCGGGCGGTGAATTAAGAAACACACTCTTCGTTACACGCATTGTAATTGAGTTATACCTGCAAAAAAAGAGATAGGACTAGGTACGTCATGATGGAGCACAATGAAAATAATTCCACTTAAAATGGTTAAGCGGTAACACTCAAACGGCTACGTTTGTTTTTAAAACCATACAAATACATTTATAACATTATATTAAATGGTTTATAATTCTATCAGGTACATTATTATCTACCAACTGCTTACCCTTATTGATATTAAAGCCACTAAGTTATCAGTTAATTAAAATTCTTAAATCAGAAGTTTAGTAAAGTCTCATTTGTACTCGTAAATAAGTTATTCATTATAGGTTTATCATTATCAAACACAAAGTATGTAATTAGGTATAATCTTTAATAACGTAATTTTGATGATACTCGAAGTTAATTAATGGAAGAATATCTATTTAATGAAAATTCTAAACGAATTGAATTCATATTAGTTGCGACTATACGATTGTGTTTTAAATTTCAAAATGCTACGGAAAATTTTAAACGAACGTTGTCAAGAGCTTGTATCTAACGTGTACGAATATTTCTGTCGAGTAAAAGATAACTTTGAACTATTGTGTAACGTTGAACTAGTGCAAGGAAGAACGTCTGTAGTATAAAGATCAATGTGTCCACACTAAAGAAGATCACCGAGAGTAAGAAAAGGGACCTTCCATTACCTAACATTATCCAGAAACCTCGTAAGAAATTTAAAGCAAATGATATACCTGAAGGTCTAAAACATAATATATGAGATATCATTTATGCTTATATTAGAAACACTTAGGAAAACATTAACAGAAAAAGAATTATTGGATTCAAATTTAAAAAAGATTGTGCGAGAAAGGGAATGTTGCATCTGCAATATTACAGTTTTTAAAAATGTACGTCCATAATATGCAATCATCATCACCTCTACCAGTTGTATTCCTAAAATAAACGTGAGTATTCTCTAGAGGATCGCAGAAGAGGTCTTGGCAAGACGATACACTAAACAATGATAAATTGAAAATTATTCTTGTATTGGTAAAAGATTCATCATAGTACAAGCCGGAAATCAAGATGTTTATTGTTATGGACAACTCATCATACCACTCACGTGGTCGAAAATTCATGGAAAGAGGAGGAGTTGTAAAAGTGGTTAAAAGTGAAAAATATTGCTTTTGCGGACACAGACTTTAAGAAAGATCTTTTGAATCTTGCTAAACAGCATAAATATGAACGCGAACACGGGCATTTCATACTCAGATTACCACCATATCACCGTCAGTTCACTACGATTGAAGCTATTTGTAGAATTTGCAGGTCATACTATGATCAGCGCCTAGGTAGAAATTGTTACTCCAGTCGGTTTCCATGCAATAAAAAGGGGAGTGGTTCGTTCGTTTGTTTATTTTGCGCCGATCGCTAATTACCAGATTTTATCCTCACTGAACAATGAACTCAAAAGGGTTGTATACACATATTATGCCTATTTATTACACTATCTAAATATTCACACTTAAAAGTACCTTAAAGATTTACATGTGAATAAATATAAGAGAATCAGATGCTCAAAAAACTCAACAAAAATGTATTAGAAATAAAATAAATGTCCACTATCCAAGAAGGGCCTGGTATTGGATGGTTCTCCTTGTGGTCGGCGACATCCGGTAGCGGTGTGTAGGAACGGCAGACAGCTTATCACTCTCGTTACAGTTGCTGCGAAAATAACATTATCTACGTGTTTATATTCAAGAAGGAAAGGGATCTTAATGTTCTATACAACGTAAAAACAAAAAGAAATTTTATTTATTTTATAATATGGTAATATTTTCTTGTCCGATTCGCTTGGTTGGTGTACCAGAACTAGGGGGACAGCTCGACCTCGCTGCTTCATCCTGAAACAAGAGATCACATTAATACCTAGAAGTGCCAGCTCTGAATTGACGTCAGCCACGGACAGCTCTACAGGCAAGCCACGTATCACTACCCTAGCCACACGCTCATTCCTTGCCTGATAGGTGTGGTCTAATTCGCGAGAGAAAGCAACCCAGTTCTCCCTCTGACGAAGGATTACCGGGGATATTTTCTCCCTGGTGTCGGGGTCTTCTTAGGCCTCTTCTTCTCCTTGACGAAGTCATCGTGGCTGACTGAGTCGGGGCGGACATCGTCTTCGCTTCTTCCTTGAGTGGGTCGCGGATCTGCTTTCGTGTTAGGCCGCCTCTTCTGTGCGGTGACGACCGGTGGTGCGTCGGTGCACGCTCGGTGCAACGGCAGGTCGAGCAGCGACGATATCGCGTCCTGCGGTGTTGACGACGATGGTGCATCCGGGTGTTCCTTCATCCACCGGTTGTAAGTGCGCAACCACTCCTCCTGGTCTCACGACTCACCCATTGTGAAAACGACGTTAACGCTTTTTTGTAAATGAAAAGTCTTTAACTCTTTGATTTGTTCTTTGTTCGAGATGCTTACCTTGAACCGAGTGCAATTTAATTAAAATAGGTTAATTAGCAAATAATTAATTCAACAAAACATTTCTAAAGGATTCTGGCTCTTTACAATTTTTCAAAAATGTGTAACACTTGTGCTTGATAAATCCCACAAAAAGCACTCGTGCGCGAATTGACTTCATCGAGTACTCGTGATTAGACATTAAATTATCCAAAAATCTGATGAAAAATCGGAAGCAATTTGCTCTCTAACAAATATTTTTTGTTTATAACCACTTAATGATATTACGCATAAGGCCTTAAGTTCCTTGTATACAGATTTCAGCATGGTTCCGGAATTACATAATTTGCGAGTTGATTCTAAAGCCGTACTCAAGATATCACTTACAAAATATAATTTTAGGTCTGTTGTTCGCAGACATAGGTTCAATTGAATTTTTAGGTTCACCAATAGATTTTCTTGAGCTGGTATTCCATGATGAAGATTGGTAGTTCTTCGGAATTATGGCATATTTTAATCTAATTTTACTGTCACTTTTTCTCAGTTGTTATCTATTTTGGAATGTTTTGTTAACTTTGAATTACTTTATAACTATGGTCCACTTTTAAATATAGAAAAGCAGTTTTTCCAAACCTCAGTATATAGTAAATAATTTTAAAAGTGGTGATACTTTATTAGAAAACTTTGTACATTTGGGAAAAACACAAGGCATAGATAGAAGAAAAATTGAGAAAAAATATGGAAATAGTTAGACATTGCACTCTGTTTACTTTATGAACTTCATGAGCAACAACAAGAATTATGTTCTAGTTCACTGTTTTGAATATTGATATGTTTAAGATATAAGATATATATGTTTATTATTAGTTGACATATTATATTAACAAATTACATAATATTCTTTCTCACTATCTTTTATTGCTTATATTGGGTGGTCCATAAGGCACGTTACGATTGAAAAATTAAATTATTTATTTATTTTTCATTATTTTATTTCGGGACGGTCAAAAATAAGTAAGTGAGAAATTCACAACCGTACAAAGAACTAAAATTAAAGAATTTTAGTTTAAAAATCAAGAATGAATTATTCTAACCCAATGAGATTACCTCCGCCATTTCAACACTAGGATTTCGTCCTTGAGGCCTACGATATATCGCTTGGTTTAAGATTTTCAAGCAAATGGTGCCATAGCGTAATTGCCAAGATCTGGCAGTTCTAACCAGCTGAGGTCGGGGACGTCACTGAGACGCATTTTGAAGAGGCTACAGATGTTTCCATATAAGGTACAATTAGTGCAGCGGTTAAAACCAATAGATTATCAGCAACGCCTAATGTTTGTAGTCCGCTCTCAAGAGTTAGCCAGACAAGATAACGAATTAATTCATTAACTGATTATGAGCGACAAAGCACATTTCCACCACGCTAATAAGCAAAATTGCAGGTTTTGGGCTTCCGGTTATCCATAGACTATGCATGAGCATTAATTGCATCTGCTTAAGTGTAGGTCTGGTGCGGTGTTACATCAGAAAGGTATCACTTTTTTGAAAATGAAGATGGTAATGCAGCAACGATCACTGGCGAGCGATATGGAGTCCTAAGGTAGAAAACATCCCTTACGTGTGGTTTTAGCAACACGGAGCCTCTGGCCATACGTTTCACATCACAATAATAATTTAATAATAATTTTGTGAAATTCGGCAATCAGCCGCCACGTTTATCCGTTTTGACGGCACCTGATTTTTTTATTTGGTCTTATCTAAAAGAGCGAGTGTACAACAATAGGTCTCAGACAACAGACAGTGCAAGAACAACATCCGCGCAAAAATTCGAGCTCTACAGCCGGAAATATTAAGATCTATAATGAAAAATACACTGAAAAGAGTCCGTCTTTATGAGGTCGAAAATGGTCATCATTTGCGTGGCATTGTCTTCTATAAATAGATAAAAACATCCAATCTTGTGTTTCTTTTAGATTCTCTTTAATGTATTTATTTTAAAAATACACAAATTGTTCAATTTTGCAATAGTAACTAGACTTATGGTCCACCTAGTATCTTTTTAAAAAGAACCAAATTGAAGACTATGGAGTTTAATGATAATGGGGATACTATTAACGCATTGCGATCAGTAGGGTGTAGTATTCCAAGCTTTGCAACCGGAAGATCAATTTAAATAAATTTAAGGTTATGGTATTTCGCACTGGTGGAGGCAAAATGTAAAACGATTGGAATCTATATGAGCAGCAGCTAAAGGTGGTTAACCACTATAGTTACATGGGTGTTCCAAAAATGCACAGAAAGTATGCCTTAAAACAAACAAAATATACCCACATACCACACAAAATTAAAAAAACACCGAACGCGTTTCGATAGCTACGCGGTCGACCAGGGCGAACTAAAGACAATTTCTAACATATATACCATCAGCGGGTAACGCTTCGTTGCTTATTCGGTGAAAGTGAAAGTGAAAGTTATTAAAGTTTACTGAGTTCTGAGTAGCCTAAAGGTCCTTGATCATCATTATTTATTAGAATTTGTTTGTTCTTGAAGATTTCTAACTTTCATAACAATGAAGTTCGTGCTTATTACTAACATGTTTGATTAATGAGACCTTACCTACTACACGATTTTTATCAAACATATGTAGGTCTACGGCAGATTTGTCCCAACGTTTGTATTTTAAATGAGCTAAATGTTCTTTAACGCGAATTTTGATAGGTCGTTTAGTTTGTCCAACATATATGTATTCACAATTTTTACAATTAATTTTATAAATTCCCGACTTATCCTGCTTATCCACTTTATCTTTTTTATTGCCTAAAAGAGTTTTCAAACTATTATCTGAAGTAGTCACAGTTTTCAAATTAATTTTGGAAAAGATTTTAGATAGACCTTTTGTATAAGCAGGACAGTTTGATAACCATACATACTTTGCTTCTATTTGTTCTCTAGCGTTACCTAATGTAGTTACGTTCTTAACCCTCATCCTATGTGTTTGTTTCCTAACTATATTCATAACCACTTCATCATGAAACCCTTTGTATGCAGCAATTCTAGGTAGCACCGGATTGGATACCGTTAGTCGAAACCTGAGAGAGTCGTCCACAACTCTTTTACATGCTAATAAAAGCTTCCTAGTTGAAGTAATCATTTTAGGAAGAGGATCTTTGGTAATTACTGAATAAGAACCTGAATCTAAAACTGTTTTGAAAGGTGTATAGGTATCCCAAGAGATATTGTTGGTGGAGTTGATTCGAGGAAAGTATGGATGGAATGGGGAATGGAAGAGTATGGGGCAGAGTTGGTGGATAGAAGTGAACGCGAAGTGGGAGAGAAGGCATAGCTGGTCAAGGATGTTGGAACGACTAATTGATGCAGTTCGGGACTATAGGCAATAGGCGTCACAATTTTGTAGCTACTACAAAAAAGGAAGGAGGGGAACGTGAAAGTTGTGCTTCCTTTATTACCTACTGGAGGAAAAGGATATGGACCATTTATTGCAAGGCGTCTGGTGCTGGCAACGATTCGACATAAATGATTTGGGGGTAGAATTTGGACGCAGGTTCTTAGCGCGATCGAATGGGACAGAGGTGGACAACGTGATGGGATACGCACAAGAACCCTGGGTTTATAAATATCTATTGGTGAGGTAGTTTAACACTCAATTTATTATTTTTATTATTGGCAGGCGTTCGACATAAATGATTTGGGGAGGTGTAATTTGGACAAAGTGGGTTCTTAGCGAGATCGAATGGGACAGAGATGGACAACATGATGAGATAAATACATACATACACGCACACGTACACGCACACGCACACGCGCACTTACACGCGCACGCACACGCACACACGCACACGACTACGCACACGCACACGCACACACACACGCACACGCAAACGCACACACAACCGCACACGCACACACAACCGCACACGCACACAGACTCATAGACACACAGACACACAGACACATAGACACACAAACACACAGACACACAGACACACAGACACACATACACACAGACACACTAACACATAGACACACAGACACACAGACACACAGACACACCGGCACACAAACACACAGACACACAGACACACAAACACACAGACACACAGACACACAGACACACAGACACACAGACACACAGACACACAGACACTCAGACACACAGACACACAGACACAGACACACAGACACACAGACACACAGATACACAGACACACAGACACACAGACACACAGTCACACAGACACACAGACACACAGACACACAGACACACAGACACACAGACACACTGACACACAGACACACAGACACACAGACACACAGACACACAGACACACAGACACACAGACACACCGACACACAAACACACAGACACACAGACACACAGACACACAGACACACAGACACACAGACACACAGACACACAGACACACAGACACACAGACACACAGACACACAGACACACAGACACACAGACACAGACACGCAGACACACAGACACACAGACACACATACATCCAGACATGTTGGCCATCGAACGCGAAATAATGCTTATAGTAATGGATATGGTATAGGTACTACGGACCATCTTGGATGTTTTCTATTCAAACTGTAAGCTTCGGCAGGTACTCAAGTAGGCACCTTCCGCTGCCATTTTGTTCTTTATGACGTCACAAGTCACTTTCACTTTCACCACATGACTCCGTCCATTTCCCACTCCTTCTTGACGGTTTCTTTTCGGATGCCATTTTCAACCCCTTGATTGAATTGTCCCCTTAATTAGGGCCTCATGGCTGTATTAAGAGTCTTTTTATCAGTACAGCCCCTGGAGGGTAGACAGATGCGTGCGCATGCAGTGTTCAGATTGGTGGTCCTAAGGACACACAACGCCCATTTTACCAGATTATTCGTGCATAGGTCCGCCCCTCTGGTTTGTGATTGATCCTTAGTCCCCACTCAGCTTCTGAACTCTGATTGTAGGCCTAAGGCTCTGCATTCTGATTGATTGGTTAAGGCGAGAAATTCGAATTTGTATTATAGTATGGGGCCCTAATACTATCTCATAAGCAAGGTGAGGAGGCCCTCATAGTATCTTATAAGACAAGTATAGGAACTTGTGTTAGGGTCTGCGCCCCTCTTATCGTGGCCCCTTATCGCGGAATCTGAATTTGTTCATGGCTAGTGGTGTATGGACTAATGAATCATTTCTGTAATGAAGGTGGCTCCACCTAGTGGTGTATTTTAAAGGTACATACATATAGGTGTCTGCAACCGTTATGGCGAGAAATTTGAAATTGTATTCTAATAAGGGTTCTAACACTAGCTTGTAAGACAGGTATAGGAACGTGTTATTAGATCGTTGCCCCTTATCTGGCCCCTGCTTGCCTGTGTGCTTGGCTCCATCTGCTGATTTATTTTTAAAACGTAGATGTAGATTTCAGTCATTATTAGTATTATTACGATGCGGAAAGTTAAAGTTAAAAATAGCATTCTGCAATACTAGGACATCCATAGCAACTCATAAGACAGCATTAGTCTCCAAAAAATGTCCTGGAGTTATACTTACACTGCACGGGCCGCTTTCTCACAGCTGATGTAACGCAGAATAAATGGTTTATTATGATATGCAAATCAATAACTTCAAAGTATAAATCCACAAATACGTGTCCGCATAGTGTTATTAATTAATTAATTACACGAAAACATGCAAACACGCAAACGCGAATACACAAAGCATGCAAACACGAAAACACGCAAATATGAAAACACACAAACGCGAGAACACGCAGACACGAAAAACATTAACGCGAAAACATGCAAACACGAAAACATTCACGTGCTTACACTCACGCACGCACACACACGCACACTCACGCACTCACGCATTCACACATGGACGTAAGTACGTACCTACGTACACACTCACGTACACATACATTCACACACACACACTCACACACACACACACACACACACACACACACACGCACACACGCATACACGCATACACGCACACACGCATACACACACAACAAACGTACGATTTAGGTTAGATCAGCTGTTGCTGGTACTATGGAAACCCGGAAAATACTTACCACACACTCTCTTTCTACCTATCGATCTCTCCCCTCTCTTATTTAGGTTAGGCCAATACACGTACAATAGTAGGTTAGATTAATAAACGCACGGTTTGGGTTAACACAATACACGTGTATTGGGATAGATTAATACACAAAGAACTTTGGGTTGGGTTAGGTCAATAGACGTACAAATATAAAATTTTTTGTGTAGTAATCTAACCTAATACACGTTTATTGATCTAACGTAAACCGTGCGTGTATTAGTGTAACCTAATATTGTACGTGTATTGGCCTAACCTAAAAAAGAGAGTGGGAGAGAGTGTGTGTGTGTGTTGTGTGTGTGTGTGTGTGTGTGTGTGTGTGTGTGTGCGCGTGAGTGTGTGTATGTATCTGGGTGTGTGCGCGCGCCTGGATGTGTGTACGTACGTGCGTGAGTGTGTGCGTAGGTGTGCGTGTGTGTGTGTGTGTTTGAGTGCATGTTTTCGCTTGTGGGTGTCTGCGTGTTTTCGCGTTTGCGTGTTTCCGTGTTTGAATGTTTTCGTATTTGCGTGTTTGAATGTTTTCGTGATTGCGTGTTTTCGTGTTTTCGTGTTTTCGTGTTTTCGTGTTTTCGTGTTTTCGTGTTTTCGTGTTTTCGTGTTTTCGTGTTTTCGTGTTTTCGTATTTTCGTGTTTTCGTGTTTTCGTGTTTTCGTGTTTTCGTGTTTGAATGTTTGCGTGTTTTCGTATTTGCGTGTTTTCGTGTTTGAATGTTTTCGTGATTGTGCTGTGTTTTCGTGTTTTTGAGTTTTTTAGTGTTCTCGTGTTTTCATGTTTTCGTGTTTTCGTGTTTTCGTGTTTTCGTGTTTTCGTGTTTTCGTGTTTTCGTGTTCGTGTTGTCGTGTTTTCGTGTTTCGTGTTTTCGTGTTTCGTGTTCGTGTTTTCGTGTTTTCGTGTTCGTGTTGCGTTCGTTTTCGTGTTTCGTGTTTCGTGTTTCGTTGCGTGTTTTCGGTTCGTGTTCGTGTTCCGTGTTTGACGTTTTGCGTTTACGTGTTTGCGTGTTTGAATGTTTCCGTGATTGTGTGTGTTTGCGTGTTTTCGTGTTTGCGATTGCGTGTTTTCGTGTTCACGTGTTCTCGTGTTTGTGGGTTTTCGTGTTTGCGTGTTTCCGAGTTTGTGTGTTTGCATGTTTTTATGTTTGCGTGTTTTCGTATTTCCGTGTTTGACCGTTTGCGTGTTTTCGTGTTGCATGTTTTCGTGTTTTCGCGTTTGCTTGGTTGCCCGTTTTCGTGTTTGTGTGTTTGGATGTTTTCGTGTAATTCATTAATTAATAACATTATGCCGACAGGTGTTTTAAAGATTTAAACTTTGCAGTTATTGATCAGCTGTAAGAAAGGCGGTCCGTGAAATGTAAGTATAACTTCAGGACAGCTTTTGGAGGCCTAATGCTATCTTATGAGTTGGTATGGAGGCCCTAGTATTATTAGAATGCTATTTTTAACTTTAACTTTCCGCATCGTAATAATACTAATAATGACTGAAATCTACATCTACGTTTTAAAAATAAATCTGCAGATGGAGCCATGCACACAGACAAGCACCTGCTACACAGCTAGTGTTAGGACCCTTATTAGAATACAATTTAAAATTTCCCGCCATAATGATTACAGGGACCTATATGTATGTACTTTATACACCTCTAGGTGGAGCCACTTCTATTACAGAAAGCATTCATTAGTCCATACACTAGTAGATGGCGCCACAAACAAATTCAGATTACGCAATAAAGGGTCAGGACAAGAGGGGCGCAGATCCTAACACAAGTTCCTATACTTATCTTATGGGATAGTATGAGGACCCATTCACCTGGCTTATGAGATAGCGTTAGGGCCCCTTATTAGAATTCAAATCCAAATTTCCTGTCTTAACCAATCAGTCAGAAAGCAGAGCCTTAAGCCTCCAATCCGAGTTCAGAGGCTGGGTGGAGACTAAGGATCAATCAGAAACCAGAGGGGCGGACGCACGCACGACCAATTATGTAAAAGGGGTTTGATCTGTCCTTAGGACCACCGATCAGAACACTGTATGCGGACGAATTTGCCTACCCTCCAGGGCCTGAACTGTCAAAAAAGCTCTTAATACAGCCAAAAGGGCCCTAATTAGGGAAATTTAATCAACGGTTTGAAAATGGCCCCGAAAAGAAGCCGTCAAAAAAGGTGTGGGAAATGGGCGGGGCGCGCGGTAAAAGTGGACTGGACTTATGACATCACAATAAAATGGCGACGAAAGCTGTCCCATGGAGCTGGGCTTGTGACGTCACAAAAAACAAAATGACGGCGGAAGGTGCCCCTATTCTACTAACGCAATAATGATATGAAAAAGGATATTTTGAGTCCATTATGTGAGTTTTACCAATAGTCCAAAAAAGAAACTCTGTATTTGGTTCGATCGGTAAACACAATCATTTGCATTATTACGGCGTTAGACGCTCTTTTGAACTAATTATTAAAAATCTTAATCTAGCTGAAGCATTTTAGTGACTTATTTAATTGTTTGAGAAACGTGCAGTTTTAAAAATAGATCTCAAAACCTTACGTCCCTAATAATCGGATGGTACTGTCACAAGATGAACATGTTACCTAACAAGATTTGTAATCTTACCGGTCAGATTGAATTCACGGTCAATTTAAGTTACGGTACATCTAAGAAGTATACATTTTGATGGTTCATCATAGTTATTTATTACTGTGGAAAGTATATTTATATAATGTTTTCGTGTGTTACTTTTAAACAATTTTGAAGTAGTAGAATTAACTAAATGAAATATTCTAATTGTTACAGCATTTTGGATTAATAAAGTCTTATTGTAATTAAATAAAAATTCTCTATACTTCAATAGAAAAAGAAATCTAATATTGTGGTATTCATTTGTATAGATTTACAAATTTTTACAAGTCATTGTGTTGTTAGGCATAATTAATCATTAAATACCCATAATTGGCACGACAAATCCCTGAATAAGCTTGAACAAGCCAATTGATTTACGGTGAGAACTTGTATTTGACTAGCCCTCTTGCTATGCTATATTAAACTTTCTCAACACTTACCTCAACTAACTGTCCTGTTAAGCTTAAACGTGTTTATAGGTATTTACAATTAAACAAAAAAGTAATGAGCTGGTTGATAATGTTATGGATTACGCTTGAATTATATAATTCTGAATGCAATTTGTACTGGTAGGGGGTAATAAGTTGGATAAAGAATACAGTAGCAAGCTATTACAAACCATGAAGCACTAACTACAATAACATGCCGACTCAATAGCAAGATTTGTAAAAAGCGATGGCAAGAATGAAAAATTGGTTTTGGGTGAACTGGCTTTAGCTCTATTATATTTTGCCGACAAGGATCTCAATAGAAACTAACATATCCTATTGCTTCTTTACGTCAACTTTTTTCTATTACTTTTTAAAATAAGCAAAGTGAAGATGATTAGCTAGATTTGAAAAGATGCTTTGTGTCACTTTTTTTCTAGATATGGGAGTCCAAAGTAATATTTAATATGTAATTAAAATTGGACCTCCCATGGATAATTTTTAAAACGAGAGCTTTAAGATTATACAGCATTCAAACGAACTGTCACGGTATGCTACCTGTTTAGCCCTCCTATAGTTTCTTCAGCGGCTTCTCTATGAACTACTGATAGCAAAATCACTCACGCATAAGATTGGAAAAAGCAAATAATACAAACTTCACCTACGACGGCTACTGTTTAGAGTAAATAACGATCTGAATTCACACATAAGTGGTTTTACTGCTGTATCATACTTCATTCAGTTTTGACATGTAAACTTTATAGCTTGGAATGTAATATTCTACTTGTCTGATTTTTATAATTATTTAAATAATTTTTTGATTCTCAGTAATATTAGATTTTCGTTAATCGATTAATTTTTTAAGAAGTGTATTTGAAAGTTCATAAACGTTGAATACGTTCATAAGTTCCTTTAGGGTCCTATATAAGAATTACAGGTAAGTAAAATTATTGCTTTGTGTACTACCGACATCAATAGGTAGCGTTGAAGTAAAAGGACTACCGTGAAAAGAGTCACACATCAAAGAAACAGGTACCCCTATTATACCACAATATAAGAAAAGAAGCCGCTATAAAAAAAAGTTCATTATAGTCGACTGTAAATATAGAAATGCAACATTCCCAACTTTTTATCGTCTGGTTTCAATAAACTAACTTAATTTCCTTATGTACCGTTTATTTGTATACATTAAGAACCAGAAGTTGATACCTTGTATTATCCAAATTAGATAATCTTTATACAAGATATTATTATAATATAAATAAGCATAGGCAATGAAGTTGTAAATATGATTTAACTTTTAAATTATTTTTTACTTACTACAAAATATTTTAAACGTAGGAATAATATACATAGTGGGCCATTAGCTTGAGACATTGAGTACATATATACTCAATGCTTGAGATCTTCTTTTAATAACTCCTTAAATATGTTAGTTTCAAACAAAAGTCTTAAGAATTATTAATATCATTGATATTCCAGGTAATCAATGAAACGAATCCTAGAAAACGTGAAATGGTGGAACTATGTATTATACATAGGGTGACCATATTTATTTTCAGAAAAATAAGTACAGAAATAAAAAGTAACAAAAAGTTGTATTAGGAATAGATAAAAACGGACATATCAAAGAACTAAATGTAGAGTGACATAGCCAAGCATCAAAATGAGAATAAAAAATAAAATAATTTTTAATGACACATGCATATACATAATATATGTACCTATATTCCTATATTAGAACAAATACAAACACATAAAATACTCTGGCAGAAATGTGTAATGTTATTAATTATTTTGACGTGCCTGCAACGCCATCAGTGGGGTCACCTTTGTGCCAATCGTATTTTTGAGAGCTTAGGATAGATTCCAAAATTTTCTTTCTGGTCTTCAAAAACTGGAACATTTCTCATCGAAGTTTGTGTACACTTGCATCACAGCTTCTAGTGTCGATATTTTCATTTGCGATTTTTCTGCACTCCAGTAGTTATTAATATTAGAGAATAGTCGCTCAATTGACGCACTTGTTCCAGGAAGACAAAAATAAACTGACATAAAATCTCACAATTTTGAAATCTTCACTTGATCCAGACCCTTGATTCCATTTAAATACTTCAACCCATCGATCTTCGGTAGCTATATTTTTCGAGTTCCACTCGGCAATTTTATCTTCTGACAGTTTAGCTTGTAATAGACTAACTTCATCGAAGAGTTCGTCCTCATTCAGTGTCGAACCCAAGTAGTCTTTAAAAGCAGCACATGAACACAAAATTTGATTCCATGAAACTTGGTTTCTCAAATTTATCCATTCAAAGAGCCTTAATTCATTTAAATTTGTACTACAATTCTTCAAGTAACTCACACAATTTGAATAAAATAATCTAACCTGTGAGATGAAGTCATCTCGATAGTTTAAACTACCTTCTCAATTGTCAAGTTGTAAAAGGGATTCTCTTACTTTAAGCGGCAAAAATAATTCATTCAAACGATTTTCAAGCTTATTTTGAAGATCGAAATACTCTAGAGCGGCCTCTGTTGCGCATATTTTGTCACCCTCTACCCTTAATATGACTTTGTGAAACATAGAAGCAATGTTGTATACAAACCACATCCAAATTTCGCTGGTGCGACACTAAAAAAATTGCTTCGAAATCATTGGACAATTTTCAATAGACAAAAAGTATGCTTTCAACGGTTCGTACATTTGTAGAATTCGTTCAATTGCGGGCATCAGACTTAAAAATCTTGTTTTAGAAAATGATAACATCTTTTTGTATTCAACATTAACAAAGTCGCAGAATTGTTTAAGTTGATTTACTCTCACTGTATAAATATAGAAATGCTTAAATAACTTAACAACAATAACCTCAACGTCAATTGGTAAGACGTCCGTAGCATTTTGTACGCAATTGTTCAAAATGTGTGCAACACAACCAATGCCAACCAGAGGTTTGCCACGAGAAGCATTCAATTTTGCAAATAGGTTGTTCACTCCTTTCTTTTCATTCCGCCAAAATTTGTATTGGTATTATCAGCAGCTAATCCTATACACTTGTCCACTAAATTGTGGGTTTTCAAAGTATTAAACACATAACTATTTAACTGTTCTGATGTTTCACCAGGTAAGTCTTGCAACTGAAGTAATTTCACTTGAATACCTTTTTCACAATTAAAGTATCTCACCAACAAAGGTACTATTTTAATTTCTTTGTGGTTGGACGAATCGATCATGATGCTAACAAAATGTGCTTTGTGTAGATCAAGTTCCAATCGCAACTGGGATTCTTTAGCAAAAACATTTTTTACAATGGCTTCAGTTTTGATTCGAGCTGCCATAAATTTGGGCTCAAACATGTTCGCTATTAGCTTTGATATGCAATCCAAAGATCTAAAACTCTGCTGATGCTTGATCGTATGATACGCAAAAGTACCTTCCTTGGCTGCAATTAACAAGAGCTGAAGTTTTCACTTTTGAAAAAAGTGTTTAGTGTAGCGCTTTTAGACTTCGTATTTGCAGCTAATGTATGCTTTTTCTTGGTTAGATGAGCCTTAATATTGCTGCGACCACTGTTGGAAATATCAACATCACTTCTACAAATTTCACAGTACACAATATGCGGACTCAATTTATTTTTTATTTTCATAAACGGATATTCTTTCTGTAACTCCAAATTAAAATGACACTTTCTTCGAGGCGGTGCCATGTTTACACAAATAATGCATAAGTAGGTAACTGAAATCAAACGACGTTGCTTTTTAGTAAGCGAAACCAGCACAGAAAACCAGACTGCATTCAACAAAAACAATTAACAAATAATATGTTCGCTTGCTGTCGAACGGTAGAACTCGTGTAGAATTGAACTTGTTTAGTCTTAGTCCGAGCGCTGTCGCTATTTATATGCGGCTCGCTAAACTTCGCTTCGATTCTCGCACGTTCCAGTCGCGGAGCATTCTGCGCTGTGCGTCTAGGATAATCGAGGGCGGACTGGAACGTTCGGGAAACAAACTACGCGAACATTCTCAACAACTTCTTAACGTCGTTATTGCATCATGATCAGTGAATCACCGATAAGCATTCTTTTTAAATAAAAAATAAATATTTTGGTATACCTATTTGCGATATTTGCATCTTCAAGAAAAAGAAAGTACATTTTAGTGTACTTCATGCTTCTATTAAGGACCTTAGGACACTGGCAGAAAAGAAAGTACTGTCCTACTAAAATAAGTACGTATGGTCACCGTAATTATACACAACAAATCGGCGTCAACGTCTGATTATTTTGGCCCCAACCTTGCTGTGAGAATTGTTTTGGCGCTAGTTTTTGGTCAGTATTTAACGTAGACAACAGCCATGTTGCATAAAGCATACTGATATTTAATTCGTGATGTAAAAGGTACCATAGCTTTCTTTTGATATTCCTAAATCCTCATTTATCTCATATACCTTTTACGTCGATCGTCCAATTGTGCATTATCCCAATGTTTTCATTTGTGATCGCAATTTTTTGCCATTCTTGACGTGGATCATCTACAATAGAAGTACGTCCACGTTTACACTCAGTGAGCTCTTTCTTCACTGATGAACAAGATAGAGCAGACAGATTCCATATAAACCTGTACCAACGTTGGATTAACACCCGTCGGCGATTAAACCGTAAAAAATATAACGAAATGATTTTCCAATTAGCCCATTTCAATAAAACGTATTCAATATGTCTCCTTTAAAAAGGTGTATTAAAGAAACCAATTGGAAGAATCGAGGTGAATCTACATCATTGAAACACGTGTAGCAACGTAACAAACACACCATTTCATGAACAACGCCTATCTCTTTACCATGTCGGCAACTTTTCACCATATCGCCATGGTAAATATCATTATACAATATCAGAGGGTCGAATAAAGTAACTCTATGCATCAGCGCGTTCTCTTCGCATACAGAGTGTTGTTATGTGGGTATCAATATGTGAGTTTCCAAAAGTACAAAAATTGTGTAAAATAAGAAGTATTTTAACACTAATAATAGGAACTAAGAAATAAAACATGAGAACACATTAATAGATTCATTAAATTTAAACTATAATGCTTAATACTTGTAATATAGATGTCATTAGATTTTCTTAAATAAAAACAACAAAATAAATTTATTTACAAAACTATTCACATACGTGGGGTCGTTTTTATATTCTCGGACTAGGCATGATAAGAGTAGATTAGAACAACAACAGAAATTTATTTTTCAAGTATTACATCGTTTCAATAACATCTTTAACCCATTATAAAAATATACTTTTGGCTTTCAACACCCGCTATAAGTTCATCATCGTCCCAAAATTTTCTTCCCCTTAGTGTTCTGTTGAGATCTGGAAACAAAAAATAGTCACTGGGGGCTAAATCTGGACTATAAGGTGGATGATCAATTTCTATAAAGCCACATTTAGCAACGGCAGCTTTTTAGTCTTGACTTATGGGCTGGTGCATTATCATGAAGCAGCAGGACACTTCGCGTTAGTATTCAGCGTCTTTTCACTTTAATAATATCTCTGGGGCGATGAATTAATTTTGCATAATACTCTCCAGTGATTGTACTACCCTTCTTGAGGTAATTAATCATTAAAATTCTTTGGCAATCCCAAAAAACAGTTGCCATTGTTTTTCCTGTAAAAGGGGTGACTTTACACTTTTTGGGAGGGCTGGAACCCCCCCACTGCATCGACTCTTGTTTCGACTTAGGATCATCTCCGGTGATATGTCGATTGATAATTAAATCTGGTTCGTCCCTACACAGCGCCAAAAATTCTTCACACTTCTCCATTCGAGTAGGTATTTGAAGAGGCGTAAGCATTCGTGGAACCTATCTCGCACTGACAAGGTAATCGTGTAAAATTCTGAAAACTGTGATTTATGAAACTCCTAATAAAGACGCTAATTGTGGCTTCTTTAATCTTGCATCTTCCAATACCAAACACTTGGTTTTTTCAATAACATCCGAAGTGATCATATCAACAGGCCGACCTGGACGGAGATCATCATCTAGTGATTCTCGGCCATGTTTAAACAATTTTGACCATTCACAAATAGTCGACTTGGGAGGGCATTTATCTCCGTATACAATCAACATTTCTTCACGAATAAATTTTGGAGATTTTCCTTGTTTTGTAAGAAACTTTATAACAGCTCGATATTCAAGTTTGTCCATTTTGAGACGTTACAACACAAACTGACAGATATTGGAACTAATAATGCTGCAATTGTTTTGTAAATTGTCAAACACGTTACCATGGCATATGTGATTTAAAATCAATAAAATGAAAAATTACATTAACATTGTAAGTTGCCTAGTCCGGGAATACAAAAACGACCTCTCGTACATTCATGTTATACTACAATATATTATAACTGTTACTAACTACATGATATACTATAATAATATCCCTTTTTAACTCTTAAACTTTTCATAGTAATTTTTAATTACATAATTTTCATACTAGGGTTTACGGTTTACCCTTAATTTGAATATATCTGAATTATTGCGTGTGCACGCTTGATAATCGTTAAACTATTTTGTTTGGTACTCAATAGCAAACAAGCATTAAGCTAACTAAACTTAAGCTATATAAAATCACTCTTACAGGCTACTCACTGTAAAAATGTTTACACGTTAACTGTCATTAATAGCATCATCACTAGATGATGATCTCCGTCCAGGTCGGCCTGTTGATATGATCACTTCGGATGTTATTGAAAAAACCAAGTGTTTGGTATTGGAAGATGTGTTGACCGCAATTTGACAATTAGTAACCCGTTGTCCTAGTAATACTTGAGATATTTATAAATATCATTATAAATAAATTTATATCATAAATTCCCATTTTTAGTATAATACACGTATGAATAACAAACAAAATATACTATATTATACGCAATGTAACAGTGTCTACTGGGTCCAAGACATTACAGGCTTGCCTAACGGCTCGCCAGTAAACTTCCTCTCGCCAGTAAGAACCTATTTACCATGCTAAAAATGTAAAATGCTATTACACGTTCCACTTAGAGTTTGCTTACATTGGCTGAGTACATAAATATGATATCTAAAAGAAAACCCCGTTTTTAGCAATTTTGTTTTGGTTTACCTACCTTGAGTGGTTGTTTGATCTGTAATCCGTCAGTTTGTTATTCCGTTGTACATGTTTATTAAGATTTAGTAGCTCCTTTTTCCGCATTCGTTGTATAAATAGGTAAAGTTTGATATGCCAATTTCTGTTTGGTATCATGAATTTGATTATGTCGTTCTTACGAACATGGGTTTGACTACCTCATCTAAGACTGCCATGGTCGACGTTCTTCATTATAGCTACTTAATATCAAATTAGGTTATTTTTATTTTTCTATGTTATATTGTAATGTATTTGTTTATGAATACTCCATAAGTTATATTTCTGTAACTATTCATATTATGTGGTGATAGTCGGTGGTATAATACGTCAAACCTATTGCTTTTCTAAATGCATCTACGGAGAGCTTTAAGCACGTTGTCACATGTTATGTATTACTGCTAAATATCTGCAACGATCATACGCACGCACGCACTCGCATGTATACATTGAAATGCATTAATGTTCTGGAAACATACTGTATATAAATAAATTAAAATGTTGCTATATGTAAAAAGTGTACATGAGAATTTAGATAAATAGTTTGAATTTGTAAGTACATTTTCATTGGCTATTAAGAATATACGTTGAATTTTACTCAAATTGGAGTAAATTAAATTACGTAAGTTAGAATATTAACAAATTTCTAATTCGAAAAGAGGCAAAGACAGGAACAGAGACAGGGATCGGGTCGGAGACGGAGACGGAGACGGAGACGGAGACGGAGACGGAGACGGGGACGGACACGGACACGGACACGGACACGGAGACGGAGACGGAGACGGAGACGGACACGGACACGGACACGGACACGGAGACGGAGGGGACGGGGACGGAGACGGAGACGGAGACGGAGACGGAGACGGAGACGGAGGCGGACAGACGGAGACGGAGACGGAGACGGAGACGAGACGGAGACGGAGACGGAGACGGTGACGGAGACGGGGACGAGAGGGACGGAGACGGAGACGGAGACGGAGACGGAGACGGAGACGGAGACGGATACGGATACGGATACGGATACGGATACGGATACGGATACGGATACGGATACGGATACGGATACGGATACGGATACGGATACGGATACGGATACGGATACGGATACGGATACGGATACGGATACGGATACGGATACGGATACGGATACGGATACGGATACGGATACGGATACGGATACGGATACGGATACGGATACGGATACGGATAGGGATACGGATTCGGGTACGGATACGGATGCGGTACGGATATGGATACGGTACGGATATGGATATGGATAAGGTCACGGATATGGACTCGGACACGGACGCGGACGCGGAGATGAAGACGAACACGGATATGGACACGGACACAGACACAGACGTGGGCACGGGCACGAAAAAGGGTACTGACACGGATACGGACACGGACACGGACACGGATACTGATATGGATACGGATACGGATATGGATACGGATACGGATATGGCTACGGATACGGACTCGGACACGGACACGCACACGGACACGGACACGGACACGGACACGGACACGGACACGGACACGGACACGGACACGGACACGGACACGGACACGGACGTGGGCACGGGCACGGCCAGTGACACGGGCACGGACACGGACAAAGATACGTACACTTACATGGACATGGACACGGGTACGGGAACGGGCACTGATACGGACACGGAAACGGACACGAACACGAATACGGGTACGGATAATGATACGGATACAGATACGGATACGTATACGGATACGGATACGGATACGGATAAGGGTACGAATACGGATACGTACTCGGTGATGGACGTGGACATGAACACGGACACGGACACGGACCCGGACACGGGCACAGATAAGGATACGGATGTGGACAAGAGCGCGAGAACGGCACGCGCACTGACATGGACACGGACACGAACACGGATAAGGATACGGACACGGGCACAGGCACAGGCGTGGGCACTGACACGGACACGGAAGCGGACACGAACACGGATTCGGGTACGGATACGGATACGGATACGGATACGGATACGGATACGGATACGGATACGGACTCGGACACGGACACGACACGGACACGGACACGGACACGGACACGAGACACGGACACGGACACGGACACGGACACGGACACGAAGACACGGAACGGACGTGGGCACGGGCACGGCAGTGACACGGGCACGGACACGGACAAAGATACGTACACTTACATGGACATGGACACGGGTACGGAACGGGCACTGATACGGACACGGAAACGGACGACGGAACACGAATACGGGTACGGATAGATACGGATACGAGATACGGATACGGATACGGATACGGATACGGATACGGATAGAGGGTACAGACGATACGGATACGTACGGAACGGTGATGGACGTGGACAGAGACGGACGACGGACGACGGAGCGGACACGGACAGAAAGGATACGGATGGACGAGACAGAACGGACACGACAGGAACGGACACGAACACGGAAGGACGGCACGGACAGGCACAGGCGTGGACGACACGGACAGGAAGACGGACACGAACACGGATTCGGGACGGATACGGATAGATACGGATACGGATACGGATACGGATACGGATACGGATACGGATACGGATAGACGGATACGGATACGGATACGGATACGGATACGGATACGGATACGGATACGGATACGATACGGATACGGATACGGATACGGATACGATACGATACGGATACGGATACGGATACGGATACGGATACGGATACAAATACGGATACGGATACGGAACGATCGGATACGGATAGGGATACGGATTCGGGTACGGATACGGATGCGGTACGGATATGGATACGGTACGGATATGGATATGGATAAGGACACGGATATGGACTCGGACACGGACGCGGACGCGGAGATGAAGACGGACACGGATATGGACACGGACACAGACACAGACGTGGGCACGGGCACGAAAAAGGGTACTGACACGGACACGGACACGGACACGGATACGGATACTGATATGGATACGGATACGGATATGGATACGGATACGGATGTACGGATACCGACCGGAACGGACGGACCGGGACGGCACGGACACGGACACGGAACGGACACGGACACGGACACGCACACGGACACGGACACGGACACGGACACGGACACGGACACGGACACGGACGTGGGCACGGGCACGGAAACGGGCACGGCCAGTGACACGGGCACGGACACGGACAAAGATACGTACACTTACATGGACATGGACACGGGTACGGGAACGGGCACTGATACGGACACGGAAACGGACACGAACACGAATACGGGTACGGATAATGATACGGATACAGATACGGATACGTATAGGGATACGGATACGGATACGGATAAGGGTACGAATACGGATACGTACTCGGTGATGGACGTGGACATGAACACGGACACGGACACGGACCCGGACACGGGCACAGATAAGGACACGGATGTGGACAAGAGCGCGGGAACGGCACGCGCACTGACATGGACACGGACACGAACACGGATAAGGATACGGACACGGGCACAGGCACAGGCGTGGGCACTGACACGGACACGGAAGCGGACACGAACACGGATTCGGGTACGGATACGGATACGGATACGGATACGGATACGGATACGGATACGGATACGGATACGGATACGGATACAGATATGGATACGGATACGGATACGGATACGGTACGGATACGGATACGGATACGGACACGGATACGGATACGGATACGGATACGGGTACGGATACGGATACAAATACGGATACGGATACGGATACGGATACGGATACGGATACGGATACGGATACGGATACGGATATGACACGGACACGGACACGGACACGGATACGGATACGGATACGGATACGGATACGGATACGGATACGGATACTGATACGGATACGGATACGGATACGGATACGGATACGGATACGGATACGGATACGGATACGGATACGGATACGGATACGGATACGGATACGGATACGGATACGGATACGGATACGGATACGGATACGGATACGGATACGGATACGCATACGGATACGGATACGGATACGCATACGCATACGGATACGGATACGGATACGGATACGCATACGGACTCGGACACGGACACGGTCGCGGCCGAAGACACGGATACCGACACGAACACGGACACGGGCACGGAGACGGACACGGACACGGGCACGGGCACCGACACGGACACGGGCTCAGCCGCGCACACCGACACGGACACTGATACGAAGATATTTAAATTATAACTTTTTTAGGATAACTATTCAACCTCTTTTTCATACGAAAACAAAAACAATAATCTATGGCAGAATGACGTTTAAAACTTTATATCAGATAGAGATTAATGGACATAGATACATGTTAACTTAAAAAAAAGCCACCCTCCTCTATAAGGTATCAATAACATTGTTTAACGATTTTCGTTTATAATAATTCATTTTTAGAGTTACCTACTTATGTTAGGAAACTTTATGCGAAATAAATGTACACGTATAATTAAATTAACAGCTTTATATATATATATATATATATATATATATATATATATATAAAGTTGCAATTTGAGCGTGTTTCTTGCACTAGACGTGAAAAGTGGGACACGAGCGTAGCGAGTGGCCACAGCATGTCGTCTGTAAAAAAACTAGCCATATTGTAACGCCTTATATACAAGATTTTTTTGTAATTTTAACGAAAATACACCAAAAGTAAAAAAATATTCAGTTAATGGTTTAAATAGCATTTTCAATGTCAAACTGGCAGAGCAGTTCTGGTCAAGTGGTAGAATGGTCGCCTGCTACGCGGTCGGTGCAGGCTCAATTCCCGGCCAACTATAAAATAGTTGTCATTTCGACACTTAAAATAATGTCGTAAAGTCACCATTATACATTAAAATTATAAAATAAGTATTTTCGTAACTAGTGTGCTGTTTACACATTTCAAATGTGACAGCGCACGGGTTGCGAACAAAATTTTTTGTAATCGTTTACATGAAATTAGAAAAAAACTAAATTTTGAAATAAGTTTATATATTTAGTTATATACCACTTTTTTGTTTATGTATTAAAAGTAACGATTAGAAAAATTCCTGTTTATGTAAACAGGACATTATATTTTTAATATAACAAATATTTTTACAATAATAAGTCTAATATTTTGTCTAATACTATGGGGATATAAGGTATAAATATTCTAATGTAAATTAAAATGATCACTTTTAGCTAAATATATAAGAGTACTACCAATGTTTTACGCATACTGTAGGAATCTAATTTATATATCCAGGTTTACACCTAGAATAATGTAATTACTAAACAAATCGAGGGTTTCGGGTAAAATTAATTGAAACTTGGTAATTGAAAGCCTTGTAATGTTCTTTTTCTTAGTTATATAACTGAATAAACAAAAATCAGAATTTATCAAGATCAAGATGGGTCTGTCAATAAGTTACAGCTTTGATTGAGTATATGTGCTTCCATGCTATTCTAAATTAAACTTAGATTAAGCTTAGATATACAGGGTGGGTGTCTACTGCGTGGACGGAGGATTTCTCCTTAACTATTAGAGATATCAAAACCAAGTTTGGTGTGGTAATAGACTATCATTGGACCTACATTCTAAAATATTTAGATACATACAGGGTGGTTGACAAAAATATGCCAACCGATACTTGTGTTTTTTTTAATAAAACACCCTGTATATTTTTGCATTTTTGGATTCACTGTTACATTTAGAATAAACGTATAGAAATTTGTATCTGTGTCTCTAACCGTTCTGCAGATCGTCACGTTAGTACCAAAATAGAGCTAACTTTGAAACCAGGACGCGACCGTTGTCACCATGATTTTGTAAATCTGTTTATACCACTGACTATTAATAATAGTCTACTACGTTAAAGAAAAAGTTTAGCAACATCCTCCCACCACAAGCGAAGGTATGAAAAACAGAATTAGAGCTGCATTTCAATCCATTTCACCTCTAATGTTGTTGCGAGTGAATTTTTCGTTTACCGACCGAATTGCAAAGTGTCTAGCTAGGCGTGGTCAGCATTTTGAACATTTAATTTGATTTTATGGTTTCATTCGTTTATGTTTACTTGTTCAACTTATTTTTACGTGTAGAGAATTATTTTATTGTTTAGTTTTTAATTACGGTTTTCTATCAGTTAAAGAATTTATTTGCCATTCGCATTTTCTTATTTACTCTGGATTTTGTTTTGTTTGTTCTTCTGTATGTCAATATTTTCAAATAAAGCGTCAATATCTCAAGAAGGGTCCGTCTTATGACTATGAAACATATTATCAATTGTAAAATACTTATCTTTTTTGGGATTTTTTAATGGTGTACTTTAAATTATACAATCTAAACGTTTCGATAACACTTACAGTTATCTTCGTCAGTAGTAATGTTTGTTAAAAATTGTTAAAGATGTAGTAAACAATTTTGTCAAATTTGAAAAATTCAAACATAAACATAAGCCTGCTATTAATATAACAGTTTGAGAAACGTATAAGCCAACTATAAAATTGTAGTAAAGAATAACTAGGTCATTAAAATTAAATATTGTTAAACTGCCTCAAAGATGACAAACCAGAACACTCTCTACGACGAAAGCTAACAATGGAATTTGCCAGCCAAAAAACACATTTAACAAAATTTAATCGAGTTATGATGTAAGTGTAAAGTTGTGAAAAACTTCAATTTTAAAATGATAGAAGCATTCACAAATCCAAACATTACATCAAAAAATAACCAAGTTAAATCTAACAAAGAGATATCTTTATCAATAATTGGAAGTGTTATTAACAATGAAAAGCACAATGCAGAACGTTCTCTGTAATTTTTAATTTCAATTTAATTTCAACTACTTATGTTAAATTATAGTGCTGTGGAAATTTAACATATAATTGGTAAAGCATTTGCTTCAAGGTCTAGGAAAAACACAGCAAAAAACCTAGACATACCAAAAGTTGAAAACAAATTAAAATCAAGGCGTATCATTATGCTCTTTTTTAATTATAAGATGCCAAAACCTATTTAAACGGAGATTTTCTTCTTGTCTATTAAAATTATTCGGGTGTTTATATATTTCAATAGCTTCACGTTGCAAACGAACATAATAATGGGTTTGTCTTGACAATATTTTCATATTGTCAAATTGAATGTCATGATTTAGATTATTCAGGGCATGGTCAGCCACAGCAGACCTCTCTGGTTGACCCAATCTACAAAATCTCATATGTTCTTTGCGTCTTGTATCAAAGCTACGTTTTGTGGTCCCGATGTATACTTTTCCACATGAACAAGATAACTTATACACTCCGGAAGATGATAAAGGGTTTGACACATCTTTAGGTGATCTTAAATGTTCTTTAATTTTTCTTGTAGGTTTAAAAATAGTCCTAATGCCATATTTGATTAGGATTTTTCAATTCTATTTGTAACATTAGCTATAAAAGGAAGAAAAGCAGTACCAACATTAAGAACTGGTTTTTCTTTAAGGTTACGCCTAGAAGGTGTAATAACATTATTAATATCTGTAAGTGAATATCCATTATCTTGTAAGGATTTTCGTAAATATTTATATTCATCATTCAAAATTCAGGGTCACAAATTCGTTTTGCTCGATCTACTAAAGATTTAATTACACTAATTTTTGACGTGGATAGTGGTTGGATAATTTATGAAGGTATCTATCAGTGTGTGTCGGCTTTCTGTAAACCTTAAAAGATAGTGAATTATTATTTTTAGATATTAATATGTCAAGAAATGGTAAACTTCCATTAGTTTCTTTTTCCATGGTAAACTGAATACAAGGATGTATACCATTTATAAAAACCAAAAACTCATGCAGTGCTTCTTCTCCATGTCTCCAAATAACAAATGTGTCATCTACATATCTATACCAAACTGAAGGTTTTTTAGGTGTATTTTGTAACGTTAATGTTTCAAATTTTTCCATATAAAAATTAGCTATAACAGGACTAAGGGGACTACCCATTGCTACACCTTCAATCTGTTCATAAAATTTACTATTCCGCTGAAAATAAGTTGTAGTAAGACAGGTCTGAAAAAGAATGGTTATGTCCTTTGGAAAAAGATGATCGATGTATTCAATAGTTTCTTTTAGAGGTACTTTTGTAAAAAGTGAAATAACATCAAAACTAACCATTATATCACCCTCTTCAATTTTGAAACTATGCATTTTTTCAACAAAGTCGGCAGAATTTTTAATGTAATGGGGTGTTTTTCCTATATGAGGTTGTAATAACAATGTAAGATGTTTTTCAAGGTGATATGTAGGAGAACCAATTGCACTAACAATAGGCCTTAAAGGAATATTAGGTTTATGAATTTTTGGTAAACCATATAGTTTTGGTGAAATAGCTTCAGAGTTAGATAGTTTCTTCTTTATTTCTTCAGGAATAGATGATAATTTAATCAGCTCTTTAGTTTTAAAAGAAACTTTTTGTTGGATCTTTTGGTATTTCACGATAAGTTTCTGGTCCCAACAATTGTTCTATCTTAGTGTTATAATCGTTCATATTTAATATAACAGTTGCATTACCTTTATCTGATTTTAATATTATAATACTTTCATTGCGTTTAAGATCAAGTAAAGCATGTCGTTGACGAAAGGATAAGTTGCTCTTTGGAGGTTTTGTTTTACGTAATATGTTAACGGTGTTATATCTAACTTCATTAGCAGCATCAAAAGGTAATAATCTAATGGAGTTTTCGATGTTGGAAATTATATCTTCAAAAGGTATTACTCTTGGTGTTATCGCAAAATTTCCTCCTTTAGAAAGCGCTTCAATAGCATAATCTGAAACAACATTATCAGAAAGGTTTATAACTGTTTTTCTACAATCAATAGATGGTCTATTATTTTGTTGTTTGTATAATTTATTAAATTTTTCTTTTTGACGTTGACATGAGATGTCAAAATTTACAAAAGTACCTCTAAAAGGAACTATTGAATACATAGATCATCTTTTTCCAAAGGACATAACCATTCTTTTTCAGCACTGTCTTACTACAACTTATTTTCAGTGGAATAGTAAATTTTATGAACAGATTGAAGGTGTAGCAATGGGTAGTCCCCTTAGTCCTGTTATAGCTAATTTTTATATGGAAAAATTTGAAACATTAACGTTACAAAATACACCTAAAAAACCTTCAGTTTGGTATAGATATGTAGATGACACATTTGTTATTTGGAGACATGGAGAAGAAGCACTGCATGAGTTTTTGGTTTTTATAAATGGTATACATCCTTGTATTCAGTTTACCATGGAAAAAGAAACTAATGGAAGTTTACCATTTCTTGACATATTAATATCTAAAATAATAATTCACTATCTTTTAAGGTTTACAGAAAGCCACACAACTGATAGATACCTTCATAAATTATCCAACCACCATCCACGTCAAAAATTAGTGTAATTAAATCTTTAGTAGATCGAGCAAAACGAATTTGTGACCCTGAATTTTTGAATGATGAATATAAATATTTAAGAAAATCCTTACAAGATAATGGATATTCACTTACAGATATTAATAATGTTATTACACCTTCTAGGCGTAACCTTAAAGAAAACCAGTTCTTAATGTTGGTACTGCTTTTTCCTTTTATAGCTAATGTTACAAATAGAATTGAAAAAATCCTAATCAAATATGGCATTAGGACTATTTTAAACCTACAAGAAAAATTAAAGAACATTTAAGATCACCTAAAGATGTGTCAAACCCTTTATCATCTTCCGGAGTGTATAAGTTATCTTGTTCATGTGGAAAAGTATACATCGGGACCACAAAACGTAGCTTTGATACAAGACGCAAAGAACATATGAGATTTTGTAGATTGGGTCAAAGAGAGGTCTGCTGTGGCTGACCATGCCCTGAATAATCTAAATCATGACATTCAATTTGACAATATGAAAATATTGTCAAGACAAACCATTATTATGTTCGTTTGCAACGTGAAGCTATTGAAATATATAAACACCGAATAATTTTAATAGACAAGAAGAAAATCTCCGTTTAAATAGGTTTTGGCATCTTATAATTAAAAGAGCATAATGATACGCCTTGATTTTAATTTGTTTTCAACTTTTGGTATGTCTAGGTTTTTGCTGTGTTTTTCCTAGACCTTGAAGCAAATGCTTTACCAATTATATGTTAAATTTCCACAGCACTATAATTTAACATAAGTAGTTGAAATTAAATTGAAATTAAAAATTACAAGAACGTTCTGCATTGTGCTTTTCATTGTTAATAACACTTCCAATTATTGATAAAGATATTCTTTGTTAGATTTAACTTGGTTATTTTTTGATGTAATGTTTGGATTTGTGAATGCTTCTATCATTTTAAAATTGAAGTTTTCACAACTTTACACTTACATCATAACTCGATTAAATTTTGTTAAATGTGTTTTTGGCTGGCAAATTTCATTGTTAGCTTTCGTCGTAAGAGTGTTCTGGTTTGTCATCTTTGAGGCAGTTTAACAATATTTAATTTTAATGACCTGTTATTCTTTACTACAATTTTATAGTTGGCTTATACGTTTCTCAAACTGTTATATTAATAGCAGGCTTATGTTTATGTTTGAATTTTTCAAATTTGACAAAATTGTTTACTACATCTTTAACAATTTTTAACAAACATTACTACTGACGAAGATAACTGTAAGTGTTATCGAAACGTTTAGATTGTATAATTTAAAGTACACCATTAAAACATCCCAAAAAAGATAAGTATTTTATTATGAGTGTTAATGGTGAAAGTTTACATTTTCATATATTATCAATTGGTATCTACTTTTCATGGGGAATCGAAATGTGAAAAAATATACAGGGTGTTGCATTGGGGAAAATTTAAAAAAAGTTACATTTCGCGTAAGTTAATCATTCTGTATAGTTTTACATGTTTTCGAAAAATGTCCCAGTTAGTTTGTTAGTAGACTACTATTAATAGTCGGTGGTATAAACAGAATTACAAAATCATGGTGGCAACGCTCTCATCGTGGTTCTGAAGTGACGATATCAGCAGAACGGTTAATGATACAGATACAAATTTCTATACTTTTATTCTAAATGTAGCAGTGATTTCAAAAGGGGATAATGTTTAGACTCATCCATCTCGGTGAAATACTATAGTATCGTATACCACTGTCAGTGATTGACAGCTTCGATTTCAGAGAATGTAGTTACGTGTTTACTGCTAGTGCGAACCTTATTTCTTTTGGATGAATATCGCCCATTCTAGCGGATTATTTCTAAAGAGATTCTGGTTATAATGTTTGTTTCGAGTAGATAGCTGGCAATAATAAAGAACTAATTTGCTGTATATTGTGACGCTTTCATAAGTTTTAAGTAAATAAAATTTCATTTGTGTATACATATTATCATCAACCAGTTGAAGAAGTGATCGTGGAGTATGGTTTTTGGTTTAAAATTTTCCGTTAATGAAGTTTGCGAAAGATCAATTAAAGGAGCCATTGGTTTCGTCGATTAAATATCAAAAGGTACATCGCCGTGCCGTTGTTGGTGTTGGTGATTTTAATAAAATGTTTGTTCGTACTCATTTAGACGAATGAATATGCCTTTTGGTTTGAGATTATTTAAGTAATGTTTAGATATCGATTCAGTATATAAAGCGTATTCATTTGTATGCCATATTTTATTTTGATTTCGCTAGCTAAAATTACGTATTACCGATGGTCAAATGTATGTGTTCAACGCAATTATTATTACTTATTTTTGGTGTTATTTATTTAAAAACTTAAGGTAGATACATTTGGGTTACCTGAGCTTGCAAGACTCAATTTACATTCTTTATTAGAAATTTTACGATATCAAAATTAGGTCAATATGTTTCGGACAAAATATCAATTGCTTGTTTTGTTTTTATTTAATTCTGTGTGGATAGTGTTTATTAAGTGAGTATTTTTTTTAAGTGTACACATGTTGTAATGTGAATCTTTTTGCACAACATTCGCATTACTACGTTTATTTAAAGTTTAAAAGTTTTGAGTTATTAAGTGATTTGCTGGTTTTACCGAAATTGTAGATTTACATATCTTTACGATGACGATTTTTTTTGTTACTGTAACGTAATTGTAAAGTAAATAGGTCGTTGACCGAACACCTGGCTTATTTGCATGCCAGTGATTTTGCGAATAGTCGCAATTTTGTTTAAGTCATTTTTATAGGAATAAACATATCGATTCTTGGACGCCGTAGTGCCTGAATTTGCCAATCAGGTAAGCCAATTTGTTTATTCGTTATGGCAGCTGTGTATTTTTCAGAATTTAAGTGCTACATCCCGATATCGACGTCTAGGAGTTTAGAATTTTATAAATTTCGATCACGTATTTTCCGTTTTAAAATGAATGTATATTGCCGTTTGGATCAGCTATTTTTGGGTATTTGAGCCAATGATTTTAGCTCTAAGTTTATCGAAATATTTAATGAGGTTAAGTTTTATTTTCCCAATTCTGCGGCCTTCATATGAAGCTTAAGACTTTATTGAAATTTAGGTGAACTTTGCGTAAATATTTTTGGAGTAGAATTTTCTGGAAGGAGAGTATGTTATTTCTAAGTGAACATTATGGTTTCCTGTTAGACCATTAGTAAGATCTAGTTCATGACGTTTTCACGCTATAAATATATTTAACAAGTGGTGCCTTTTTGATATTTCACCCGATTTTAACGTTTTTGGAGTTTTGACGAGTGCCCTTTTGCAGCATTAAGTAAGAACGACGCCCACACCACTGAGTTATGCCGTGCGCGCAATTGCCTCTACAGGATTGATGCTCTAATGAGTATTTGTTCTGTAACACCATCCGCCTAAGTCTTCCAGGTTGCTTTAACACGATAAGCTAAACTTAGCCTATTCAGGACACAATTATAAAAAGAAGTTGGTTTAATGTAATTCAATAACAAATTTGATTTCGTGCATCCTGTAACACACATAACCGGAAATTTTAATTCAAACTGTATTAATATAACAAATTTAAAGCAAATTAATTGAACTTATAAATTACACTTTCCAATATTATGAAATCCATTACAAATAATGACATAGTTTTTTGGAAATCCTAGAGATACACGCCATAAACTATTAGTCATTACTTGAATTTTAAATCAGCGACACCATAAATTCGAAGAGGATGCGCTAAAAATAGATCTTACCTTTGAAAGATAGAGTGGAACATTTTGCTTCAAGCTTCATCCCTTAGAATTGCATTAAAATTACTATATAAGACTCGTCTATGGTACAGTAAAAGAACAAATTATTACGATTTATTAAAAATAAATTTACAGTTACAAAACAATACTAATAATAAAAACTTTTGTGTGTATAGGGGTCACTGAAGCGGTTGTCGGTTCATTAAAGAAAGTGTCGTTCCTTTAAAAAGATGATGGATGGTATATGTTTATCTATATATCACTATAGGTATCGTACTTGTACAAATATCACGGTGGTCTGTTATAATCGTTACCTTTGGCGGGCTCTCCAATTAAAAAAAATTACACATACTCTTGAATACACGTGACTTTTGTTTAATCTGAAAAAAAATGGACAAATTAAAAGGTGATACATTATTTATGTCTAAAAGTATTTTCATCACTTCTAGTGACTAGTGACTAGTGTATTATCATAATTGTTATCTAACACTAACGCTTTTGGTTACAATTTGTAAAAATAAAAGAAATAGTATAGGTTTGTGTCAAGCAAAAGTAGTACATGAATTTAAGGTATAGATATTACAGAAATAATTTCAAACAAATAATCTTAACATCTCTTGAAACAAACTTCAACGTACTAATTCGGAACTTACTCATGGTGTTCAAGTACCACTACTTATCGTTACTATTAGAATTATAAGACCGGTGCAATTACTGAAGTAATATTATTAGTCTGATAATTATTAATTACTTAAAAATCTGAACGTAGTATAAAATAAAAGACAACCTTCCAACCTGCAAATTTGAAGAAATGAAATAATACATTTTTTAGTATAGTAATGCTACTTCTTTTGTAATATATAAAGAAAATGAGTAACATTACAAGAGCAACAACGATCAGATGGACGTTTAGACCATCATGTCAGATAGAAGTAAACAGGCAAGTAGATGCTAACCAAAGACGGCCAACTTAAAAATATTAATTATTTAATTAACGTTTAAGGCTTATTTGGCTTTGTGTTAAAAAACCTTACAAAGAAAACTATGTAAAATTGAATTATGAATATGCCTACGCATTACCCTGTAAAATGCATCGTTATTGACATGCTTTAAAAATTTGAACAAACACTAGATACCCTCTTATGAATTTTTTGCCACCAAATTACGCGTTGCATAAAACTAATTTATAATTCTGAGATCTATACGCTGGTAGCTTTATAACTTTTGAAATATGCAGCAGTTTCAGAAATATTTAATAAAAACCAAAACTGCGCCTACCCTCTCCGTCGCGACGCGTCGTTTAAAACGAAATTTCAAGTACGTACGTTTATCATGAGTATATCATGAACTAACAATACATCCACACACATGAGCACGTACCAAGCAACGTAACACACAAACACATAATAACAATATAACTAATAAATAACAACAACACACACACACACACACACACACACACACACACACACACACACACACACACACACACACACACACACACACACACACACACACACACACACACACACACACACACACACACACACACACACACACACACACACACACACACACACACACACACACACACACACACACACACACACACACACACACACACACACACACACACACACACACACACACACACACACACACACACACACACACACACACACACACACACACACACACACACACACACACACACACACACACACACACACACACACACACACACACACACACACACACACACACACACACACACACACACACACACACACACACACACACACACACACACACACACACACACACACACACACACACACACACAGACACACACAAACGCTACCACACTCACACCCATGGTCTACAACCACACACACACGCACGTACACGCACGCACGTACGCACGCAAGCACGCCCGCACGCAGGCACACACACGCACACAAGTTAAATACTAACTGAGGTTAGTCTCCATTACCGCTTCACTAGAGAATAACGAAAGCGCAGGTGACGGCGTGTGAATATTATTCCTATATCATTGGAATGGATCTTGTGGAAGGTAAACTGGCGCAATGGCCAGGGGTTGAAACAGAAATGGATGTATAATAGGATAACGTATTGCATGTGTGTAATCTAAGTGGAGGAATTATTTGATTGAGGGATTTGAGTAGATGGATCTGTGTACACAAAGAGCTCTAGGCAAGTTTGGAGATTCAAAATTGAATGGAACGCCTGGTGAATATCTGTGTAAAAGAGATCGATTGTACCTAATAAATGGATAGGTATAAAAGTGTTCAATTTATATATGGCTGAGGTGAATCTACAAGCATTATTAACGTGGCCATCTTTGATGGACTTAGAAATCTGGTTTGAGATACAATTTTACGGTATAAACTAGCAGTAAAACTAAATAACAAATAAACTTGGATTTTGCTCGATTAACCAGGGGTCGGGTTGGGTTCGATATACGAAATTTTGCGCACAATAGGATATTTTATTACATATAAGTCCAAATAGGGGTTGAAACGACATAAAACCAGAAAAGGGCACCAGAGTATTTTAATCGTCACGATAAGGGTTGAAATATTTAATTACATCAGTTCACAGCTTGCTCAAAATCCTCAAATAACACGCTTATGTAAACGTAATCTTCGCAGGCGGCACTGGGACCAGCAGATCTCTCCAACCGGAAAGGCTCCAAAAATATTTGCACGCTTAATTAGCACGCCTAATTAAAATAAATTGCGTGTCGCAAAAACAATCAATCACTAATTTGATAAAAAAAACAATAATGTATTGTTACGTTATGTTGTTAAAATTTGATGCTCAAGTAACTTCAGATCAGCAACCAAAAAAAAACATTTTAATTCTGTACACAACCATTTGAAAAGTGTTCTTGAAATTTTATTTGCTTTATTTTTTGGCTTCTAAATATTAGGTTAGAATGAAATAATCACTTTAAAAGCTTTCGGCCGTAATTGTTTTATTTTAACTAAACACAATGTAACGACGTTAATTCGAAGAGCAAATTAAAAGGACAAACGTCGCGTCGTCCAATAACGTAAATATTTGTAATGTGAATAAATAAATAAAAAGAAAACCATCGAATTGTCAACACATTGATTAAAATGTCCAATATAGTACCTTTCTTTTTTTACAAATAAATGTCGTGCTTAAAACGCACTTGTCACATAATTTTCGATGTAAATTCGTCAGTTTAAACAAAAAATTAAAAAAACCTTCAAATCAATTTGATAATCATGCGGATTGATACGCTTGTATTACAATTTAGACGATAACCAAACAAATTAATCTTTAAAGAAAATGCGTAGTCAACCGTTATACAAACGCATAATAAAATAATACAAATTACACACCACAAAATTTATTAGCATTTATCACCCACCACTATAATAAAAAACACAGAAATGTTACCCTAGGTAGAGGATGCCCTTTTGTTGCACAATCATAGGAACGGACCTGCAGGAGGACCTCGGCTGTATGGTTGTTGTTAACCCAACGCTAGCAGCTCCTCGTACAATCCAGGTAATGACGGCCTCTATTTCGACTCGCGTTATGATTAAACTTCAATTGGTTGTATGCACACTGACAGTTATATTAACACGCTTATAATTAACTTTACTTTAATGCAACCTAGTTCTGCTTGATACTTATCACTTTTAGCTAATTATGTCCTGATTAACACCTAGTATTTGTAACTTAACGAAGAAGCTGGTCTATTTACGGCAGGTTATTTAATTAACGGCAAACTGTGAACTTTACGTTTGAAATTATGGAACGAACGTTGTATTTTTCCGCAAGAAGCGAAGACTTCTCCAGAGAACGACGAAAGTACTTGCTAAATTTAAACACTGAACGCCTTTCTGGAAGTCCATATGGACTAACTACACGTAACTATAGACTGGTCTCGTGAAGATTGAACGATTATATGATCCCTTATGTGGGTGGTAAGGGAATGAGAAGCCACGAAAGTTCCTTCAACATGGACCTTGGTCAACATTGTTCCGCGGTAATCACTACGTCACCGTAACGAAAAACTGGATGCTTCTACTGCTCTCGTGAATAATTTCACTTGTCGCCACATTGGTTTTTTAACTCCCTGCATTTAATTAGCCAATTAAATTTTCTAAGTGCGCGCATCCACGAAGTCAAACTCGAAAATCGTCGGGAGAAATTGCAACATCAACAACACCTACCTCTTCTCGAAACCTTATCTAGGTAATGGATATATGGAATTGAAATCTTCTAGCCTTTACTGCCCTGTACATAAAGACAAATTCTTTGTTTGAAACCAAACCTTATCAAACGAGAGGGTGCCGAACTGGCGGCTAAATGTAACTGAACTTCTGAACATCTTGCAAAAGATGTACTATACAATGTAATAATTTGAATGCGTTCTTTAATTTAATTTTATATGATGCAATCATAACTTGATTTAACGAAATTCACCCAATTTAAAATAACGAAAACATTTATTTATACAAAACTATCCTTGTTTACAAAGACACTAACGAATGTTTCCTCTCAACTTAGTAAAAGGGTTTTCTAAACATCGATACCAAAAATGTAAATCACATTTTCCTTTTAAACTTTCATTTTACTTTGATCAACAACAAAGGCTTCACATACGTAAAAAACAAAAGAAAACGTTACAATAGAAAAAGCTTCTCCAACCATTGATGCGGTTTTACCTCCAATTACGAGAGTTTACACTACATTTAAGATGTACGGTATTAACAAATAATTTATAATTTTGAAAATTATCGGCAAATATATGATAAAATCATGGACACATGACAACAAAAGTCAGAAGTGGATCGGGATGTGAAATCCCTGTTTGATTATATCTAGGATATATTTAAATCAAAAGCAAATATGGAGAAAGAACTTAAACGTGGTTCAAAGGTCCAGAATTAAAGTAGAAAACTGGTAGGTGACTAAGTGAGAATGATGCATGCAAAAGCTTTGAGCCGGAATTTGAATGTGAATCAAATGATATGTAACGAGCAAATAATGAATGGTGGCATTGAAAATGTGTGGATGTGCTTGTCGTCAATTGTACCGCACAGATCTACATGTGCATGTTGAAATAGATACATTTTAAGCTGGAATGATTTTTTGTAATAATTTAGAAATAGGAATGAAAGAGTTGCCGACTATTAAACTAAAACTCCTAATTACCTAGTAAAACAGTAAAGGGAAAATTGTTTTGTTGATATAACTTTTCGGGAACTCCGTTATATGAAGCCGAAAGGGCGTTAGAAGGGTTACAAATGGTGGGAGTGGTAGAATACGAACCCACATCTCCGAAGAGACTGTTGCATCAAACCAGCCTTAAGCAGAAAAAGAGCACTTGGTATAGTAGATCTATTAACCCTTCAACAGCTAGCGTTACTTATAAGTAACTCTAACGGAACAACGCAAAAGCCGGCAACAGCGCATTGTTATTATTGCGAATGACACAAGTATTCGTTAGTTTGTTGTTGAAAGCTGATGAAGCAACACAGTGAATTTATTTTACCAGCCAGTGCAATAGAATTTTGTAAATTAGGTGCTAAAATCAAGTGTAAAGTTTAGAGCGGTGAAAAATGGACCATCAACTAGAGTAAGTAATATCTATCTTTTGCTTTTAGGTTATGTTGGGATATATTTTTAAATTTTACTAGTAATAGTCTGCCTTGCATGTTGTAGTATAGTTTTCATAAAATATATTGTAATTTTTTTTATATAAGGCTCTAAAAGTGAGTGTTACTTTTAGGTAACGCTAGATGGCTATGATATACAAAATTATGAAATCCATGTTTTTTTTTTATTACTTTGGAAGAAGCGATTCAAATAGCATACAATGTTGATATTGATGTGCACGAAGTATGTATTGAGCCTCCTGATGCAAACATATTGACAGATGAAGATTCGGGCGAGGAAGATGGTGGCGGGTTTTTAGATAATCTTAGCGGTCGTCAATTATTGCCGAAAGCTGAGTTAGTGCTTCGAAGCGCAGTTACTGTTCCTGATGAACCGGAACCAAAAGAAATTTTAGTGCATCCCCCTGATGGTTCTGGCCCAAATGATGTGTTTTTGCGTCCAGGACTGGAAAAGATATCATGGATCCAGGGCGATTTTGAGGAAAAAACAAGATCATTTTCTGAACCTGATTATAGTAGATATGAAAAAATGAGTTATTTGGACATATTTGAAGCATTTTTAGATGATGAAGTAATTGGATTGCTTGTTGAACAGTCCAATAAATATGCGCTTTCTGTAACCAACCAAATCCAAATATATCCAACGAAGAAATTAAATGTGGGATCGCAATTTTAATCGTTACAGGCTATAATGAGTTGCCAGGACGAGATTTTTACTGGGATTCTAAGATAGACATGAAAAACTCTATGGTCAGTGAGTCTATGAGAAGGGACAGATTCCGTCAAATCATAAGGTATTTGCACTGTGCTGATAACTTGCAGCCTAACCTTCCGGACAAAATGTGGAAGTTACGGCCGCTAATGGATTTGCTAAAATCTAAATTTATTGAAAACTGGATTTCAGAACAAGAACTGGATTATGACGAATCTATGATTAAATATTTTGGAAAGCATTCGTGCAAACAGTTTATAAGAGGCAAGCCCATAAGATTTGGGTACAAAATGTGGTGTCTCAATTCCGCCACCGGTTACTTGGTAAACTTCGATATGTACCTGGGAAAAAATCCAAGAGCAAACACTGTTTATGAAAATCATTTTGGAAAATGTGCTGCTCCATTGATGTGCATGATAGATTAGTTTCCCGAAAACATGAAGACTCTTCCTTTTAAATTCTACGTTGACAATCTTTTTACAAATTTCAATTTACTTTTTAACCTAAAACAAAGAGGTTAGACGGCACGGGAACGATGAGGGAAAACCGAGTACCAAAAAGTTGTAAATTACCGCAGAAGAGTCAGATTGCTAAAACTAAGAAACTGGGAGAAATGGTTTCAAATATTGACAAAGAGGATGGAATTATTCTGGTAAAATGGATGGACAACAACGTAGTGACAGTGGCGTCTACATGTCATGGTATCAACGCAACGATTCAGGTGAAACGTTACTCTCAGGCTGAAAAGAAAATCGTCCAATTACCGCAACCGCAACCTCGACTAATTGTCGAGTACAATCGCTGCATGGGCAGAACAGACATGATGGATCAGCAATTGTCGAGGTACCGGATTTCAACCCGGCGCAAAAAGTGGTGGTGGCCCATTTTCACCTGGCTCCTAGATGTTTCCGTAGCAAATGCGTGGTGCCTCTCCAAAAATGCAAGCATTTAGCACCGCTTACACAATTAGAATTTCGAAGAGAAATTTCACAAGCATATCTCACTAAATTCGGGGTTGCACCGAAAGGGGTGGGGAGACAGACAACTGCCAAATCCAGTGTAACTCTCAACAGAGTGTCCGACAATCTGAGATATGATCGACTTGACCACTTGCTAGCCTATATTCCTAACAATAAAAGACGTCGTTGCGCTGGAGAGGGATGCAGTACGAGTACCCGCAGCATGTGTACTAAATGTGATGTGGGATTATGTTTACAATGTAATGTAATTTCTCATACAAAATAGTTATGTCGTCCTTGCTTTTGTGTGCCATAACCGGCTAGCGTTACTTGTATATAACACCAGTTTTTAACAAAAATATTAATTTTTCTGTTAAAAAATTAATAAATACCTTGATAATGAACCAGTTTTGATCTATTTACAGACTTTTTATCATATTTATGTTTAAAAAATTCATCTCGCTGTTAAAGGGTTAAAAAATAATAAATACATATCACTGATTACTGCAAAAAAATGAGACGGAGAAAAAGGCAATAAGAATGAGTAAACAGGGGGTGGAAGAAGGTGAAAAAAATCAGAAATCCATTTTTCTGGAAGTGGTCAAGAAACGCAAAACATGGTGCAAATCAGAACGAAATAGGAGTTCTGAATAGTATAAACGTAATAGTATCGGATGAGCACGGATTGGGTATACTGGACAGAACATTTTGAAAAGTTGTTCAGAATAAAACTGAGTTGGCTTACGAGTTAAACAATGAGAATATAGAATAGATAAGGCAAGAAATTGAGTATTGAATGAGATAAACAACGCTCTCTAAAAGTTGAAGAATGGTAAGCTGCACATGGAATTATTAGTGAAATACTGAAATATGAATGAAGAAGTGTGGAAAAGAACTGATCGACTAGAAAAGTGTAATTATGGTTTTTCACTGTATGGCGCAAGCGTCGTGTGGTGCTTGCTTATAGCAAGGTGCTGATTAACTACAATTAAGATGGGCGGGTTCGAGATAAGATGAAAAATGGCTGAAATTGGCTTCAAACACCTTACACTTATCCTAAAATAAAACTTCAAATCGGGAATAAATGTCTTAAGAGGGCCAACACGAGCTGAACTTATCTGGAATATTATAATAATTAAATCGAGATGTTGATCTTGAGAGATTGTGAACCGCAACATATTCGATGACTCGGTACATAGAACTCTGAAAATTTTGCAGAGACCTGGTGTAATTCAGTGTGAATGTAATTAATTGCTTTAAATACTATTGAAAACAGAAGTCCAAATTACCATCAAACCTAACTGAACTATTTGTTTCGCCCTCGTATAAATATGAATTAACATTTATGATTATGACCAATCATTCAAAATAAATAAAAACCAATTTGTAAAAATAATAGCCAAGTCTATTGCTACTTAAATATAAGATCACTGTTCTCTATCTTAAAATAAGACAGTCGTAATGATCGGTGAGTAATTTGGAAATTATGTTTCATTCAACTATTATTTGAAATTTTAATATCAATACCTTAAACGCATGGAGGCATATGGTTTAAATCGTAACTTTTATTTTCATAAATATAAATGAGTAAATAATTATTAGTAGTTTAATACACAGTTACTTAGATAGATTCTGCATTGTATAACCATTTCAAATTCAAACGAAATAAAAGCAATTAAAATTTTTAATCGGCTTGTCTAAAGAAACAGAATTATTATGTAGACGGTCACAAATATAGCCAAAAATAACAAAAGAATTTATTGCACTGAATCTTTCTGATCGTTTGTATAACCTTACACATAAAAAACAACGAATTCTAATAAACACTGTTAATCTGATTTTTGCTCATAATCAAATTGTTGGGTAAAGACCATTATAACTCAAATTGAAGAATTAACTCTATTCAGACAAGTTTTCGATATTAATTATACACTGACTACTATAATTAAGTAGCACACAAAAAAATCTTAACTAAGTTTTCCCTACTAAGTCTTATTCTATTCTCTTAACTAAGCACACAAAAAATGGTAGGTCGAAATTGATTGCCCTTATATCCTAATCAAAATTTACAATACTATTAATGGCACCTTTATAGAATATTCAATCGTTCACTACTCAACAATACCTAACACTATTCCTACTTATAGATTCCCTAGTTTTAACGATGAGGTATCCTAATCAAAGGAGTTAAACTCCTCTAATTAATCCCTGGGATTGTCATCACGTCAAAACGGGACCGTCACACAGTAAGCACTAGCTTAAATGTTCCGCGTTTACCCACGCCCTTCAAACGCTTGAATTAATTGGGCAATTTCTTTACTAATTGCCTTCTCAAACGTTTGTCGGATTTAATGCATTTCTTACTTCGTAACCAAATCCTTGATTGTTTGATTTATAACGCTAACAAACACACACATATTTATATCAGCATTAATAGTATCTAATGCAACCTTAATCATAATTTACAATGCACAATACTTTCTCTTAGTATAATAATAATAAATTTTTGGACCTCACACAATTTCTAGCTCCATACGTCATCAACTTTATTCGTAAACGTTTCAATATTCTATCCCCAGAAATGGTAGTAAACAAACATTGTTTTAACTGCACTACTGAGTATTACAACATAAGTAAGCTCAGACCGTTATGTACTTCTTTTGAAAACCGAGTGCAACCATTCGCCAAACCATTCTAGCAATAGTTGGCTAAAAAATCACTGTCACGCTCTCTACCCTTACTCTTTTATAGGTACCAACGCCAGTGAATTTCAACCGGCGAAATCAAAATTAACCACTCTTATAGAGTTTAAATGTCACATGACTTTACCGAAAAAATGTTTTGAAAACAGAAAAAGGGAGCAAACGCAAAAGATAAATTATTCGTCTCCGCCACCTTTAACTTTTTAAGGAAAACGTATTAACTTTATGAAATGTTCAAATTCGACATTCACATTAATTCAATATAACATTTAGAACTAAATTCGAATTTTTATGGAATTATACATGTGCGAATCTCTTTTCGCAAAATTCAATAAATTTCAATTCTATTCGTACTTGAATCATACATAAAATTTTCCATTATGCAACCCTAACTCATTTATACAAATACAACTCGTACATATTTATTCCACACTTTATGACGTATTAAAATACCATTACTTCGCTAATCATGTCCGTTCATATCAGGTTTAAACCTGAATTCCTGAAAATAATGTAATTGCACAGTGTCAGGCATTATCCCCTCTATAGGTGCATTACTACAATGCACACAGCAGAACGCTAACCACACCCAGTTCATCAAAATAATCTCACAAATAAAAGTGATTGTAGAAGTTACAGGGAGTTGAGTTTGTTAAATGTGCCTAGTAAGGTATTTTAGAAGAGTTTTTGTCGATAAAGTACGTGCAATAAGACAAAGTAAAATTTGGAATGGCTTTATGCCAGAAAGGAGATACGTGGATCAGAAGTCTGACCTGCTGCAAGTGGTTGAAAAGTTTTTAAGAAATATGCGTAATATGCGAATGTAGATTTAGAGAGTGTGTGACACAATGGATAGGGTGAAGCTCTGGAACAAATTGAGTGAGTAAGAGGGATAAGAGCAGTATATGACGGTAGTCGGGCATCTGTATGAGATGGGGCTTGAGTGAATACTTTAAAATGTAGCAAGGCTGCGTTATACTAACATGGTTGTTTAATGTTTTAATACATAAATGTATTACGCAAGCGTACATTGATGAAAACCTTTTAATGGTTAATGGCATGAATGTACGAGTTCTGTGTCCCGTTTGTACTGTTTGGAAGCGAAACCAGGGTATATCAGAAAATAAAATAAACGCTGTGGACATACAATGTTTGCGAAGAGTATGCGATAAGACGAAAATATCTGCACACAAACTTCCAAACTACAAAGTGGAAATTAAAAGAAATGAAATCAATTTAATAATAGCTTTTTTTTCGTTAGTTATGCTTTTGCCGCTAAACATAATTAATCGTATATGTTTTGATCTTTAAACAACCTGCTCCTAATATAGTCACCTGCCTGCCACTTGAGTTCTCCCGTAATCTAATTAGCCACAGGATAGATTAAAGCGAGCTTAACCGTGACATTTTAGGAACAAACGTGTAATCGTTCTGGAGTTATCGTGGATTCTAACATATATCCACAACCACACACACAAACGCGCACGCACACACACACACACACACAAAACACACATAATCACACGCACACGCACACAAGTACGCACGAACACACGAACGCACACACGCACATACACGCATACACACTCACAGGTGCACACACGCGAACATTCACACGCGTACACACACGCATGCACATGAACACGCATATGCACACTCACACGCCCAAGCACACGCTCACGCGCGCGCCCACATCCACACCCACACCATATCCCACCCACCCACACTCAAACACATACACATGCAGCTGTACAAACACACGCTCTCACACGCACACACACTGATACACACATACGCACATTCACACGCGCACACACGCACACGCGCACGCACGCATGCACCCACGCACACACACCCACATCACCCACACACACACACACACACACACCACACACACCACACACACACACACACACACACACACACACAACACACACACACACACACACACACACACACACACACACACACACACATCACATACAGACAAACACAGACACCCACAGACATACACACACCCACACACATGCGCACACACGCGCGCAGACACACACACGCACAGACACACAGGCGCACAGACGCACAGGCGCACAGACGTACAGACGTACAGAAGCACAGACACACAGACACACAGATACACAGACGCACGGACACACGGACAAACGGACACACGGTCTCACGGACACACGGATACAAGGACACACGGACACGCAGACACTCAGACACGCAGACACGCAGACACGCAGATACGCAGACACGCAGACACGCAGACAGCAGACACGCAGACACGCAGACACGCAGACACGCAGATACGCAGACACGCAGCCACGCAGACACGCAGACACGCAGACACGCAGATACGCAGACTCGCAGACACGCAGACACCAAGACACGCAGACTCGCAGGCATGCAGACACGAAAAAACGCAGAAACGCAGATACCCGGACACGCAGACTCGCAGACAAGCAGGTACGCTGCCACGCAGATGCGAAGACGGCCAGACGCACAGATGCACATACGCACAGACGCAAAGACGCACAGAAGCACAGACGCACAGACGCAAAGACGCACATGCGCACAGACGAACAGACGCACAGACACACAGACACACAGACACATAGGCACGCAGACACACAGACATAGACACACATACGCACAGACAGACAGACACACAGACCGACACAATGACACACCGGCACACAGAGAGAGATAGAGGGAGACAGAGAGAGACAGAGAGACACAGAGAGAGACAGAGAGGGGCAGAGAGGGACAGAGAGAGACAGAGAGAGACAGGGAAAGACAGAGACAGACAGAGAGAGACAGGGAGACAGAGAGTGACAGAGAGCGACAGAGCGACGGAGAGACGGACAGAGAGAGAGATAGAGTGAGAGACAATGACCGATAGAGCGAGGCAGAGATGGAGCAGAGAGAGACAGTGGGGGAGGCAGAGGGAGGCAGGGCGAGATGGTGGGAGGGGGGAGAAAGGCAGAGGGAGAGAGGGAGTGAGGGAGAGAAGGAGAGAGGGAGAGCGGGAGAGAGGAAGAGAGGGAGAGAGGGAGGGGAGAGAGAGGAGAGGGAGAGAGGGAGAGGGGAGAGGAGAGGGGGAGAGAGGGAGGAGGGAGAGAGGAGAGAGGGAGAGAGGGAGAGGGAGAGAGGAGAGAGGGAGAGAGGGAGAGGGGAGAGAGGGAGGAGAGAGAGGGAGAGAGGAGAGAGGGAGAGAGGGAGAGAGGGAGAGAGGAGAGAGGAGAGAGGAGAGGGAGAGGGAGAGAGGGAGAGGAGAGAGAGAGGGGAGAGGGAGAGGGAGGAGAGAGGAGAGGGGAGAGGGAGAGAGGAGAGGAGGAGAGAGGAGAGAGGGAGAGAGGGAGAGAGGTAGAGAGGCAGAGAGGGAGAGAGGGAGGGAGGAGAGAGAGGGAGAGAGGGAGAGAGGAGAGAGGAGGAGGGAGAGGGAGAGGGAGGGAGAGAGGGGAGAGGAGAGGAGAGAGGGGAGAGGGAGAGAGGGAGAGGGAGAGAGAGGGAGAGAGGAGAGGGAGAGAGGGAGAGGGAGAGAGGGAGAGGGAGAGAGGAGAGAGGGAGAGAGGGAGAGGGGAGGAGAGGGAGAGGGAGAGGAGAGGGAGAGGGGAGAGAGGGAGAGAGGGAGAGGGAGAGAGGGAGAGAGGGGAGAGGGAGAGGAGAGAGGGAGAGGGGAGAGGAGAGGAGAGAGGAGAGAGGGGAGAGGGAGAGAGGGAGGAGGAGAGAGGGAGAGGGGAGAGGAGAGGGAGAGGAGAGAGGAGAGAGGGAGAGGAGGAGAGAGGGAGAGGAGGGAGAGAGGGAGAGAGAGGGAGAGAGGGAGGAGGAGGAGAGAGGGAGAGAGGGAGAGAGGAGAGAGGAGAGAGGAGAGGGAGAGAGGAGAGAGGGAGAGGAGAGAGGAGAGGGAGAGAGAGGAGAGAGGAGAGAGGGAGGAGGGAGAGGGAGGGAGAGAGAGGAGGGAGAGGGAGAGAGGGGAGGGAGAGAGGAGAGGGGAGAGGGAGAGAGGGAGAGGGGAGGGGAGATGAGAGGGAGAGAGGGAGAAGGAAGAGGGAGAGGAGAGAGAGAGGGAGAGAGGGAGAGGAGAGGAGGGAAAGGAGGGAGGAGAGGGAGAGAGGAGAGAGGAGGAGAGGAGAGAGGGGAGAGGAGAGAGGGAGAGAGAGAGGAGAGGAGAGAAGGTGAGAGAGAGAGAGGAGAGAGGAATGAGGAAGATGAAGGTGAGGAGAGGAGAGTTGAGAGTGGAGAGGGAGGAAGAGGGTAGATGAGAGAGGAGAGAAAGAGGGAGAAGTGATGGGAGAGTAGGGAGAGAGGAAGATGAAGAGAGTGCAGAGAGAGAGGAAATGAAGAGAGGAGATGAGGGATGATAGATGTGGTGAGAGTGCGAGAATGAAGAGTGAGAGTTTTGAGTGAGAGAGACTGAGTGAGAGAGTGACGCTGGATTGAGAGTAGAGAGGATAGCAGAGGATAGATTAGAGGAGGTAACGTGAGAGTGTAGGAAGAAGTGTAATGTTGGAGTTATGTGGATGGAAGAGAGGAGAGGAGGACGAGGGAGGAAAAGAGGAAGAAGAGAGTAAGGGGAGAGAGAGTAGAGAAGAGAGGAGAGAGAGAGAGAGAGAGAGAGAGAGGTGAGAGAGGAGGAGGGAGAGGGAGAGATGAGAGAGAGGGAGATGAGAGGAGAGAGAGAGAGTAGGGACGATGAGAGGAGAGGAGGGAGGAGAGAGGTGAGAGAGGAGATGAGAGAGGTGAAGAGAGGATGATGGGAGTGGGGTGAGGGAGGGAGGGAGAGGGGAGGAGGGGAGGGGGAGAGGGAGGGAGAGAGGGAAGAGGAGAGGGAGAGAGGAGAGAAGGGGAGAGAGGAGAGAAGAGAGAGGGAGAGAGAGAGGGAAAGGAGGAAGAGAGAGGGAATGGAGAGAGAAGGAGGAGAGAGAGAGAAGATGGAGAGAGGGAGAGAAGAGAGGAGAGAGAGAGGGAAGAGAGGGAAGGGGAGAGTGAGGGAGAGGTGAGAGGGGAGGGAGGAGGAGGTGAGAGAGGGAGGAGGGAGAGAGGGAGAGGAGGGGAGAGTGAGAGGAGAGGAGGGAGAGGAGAGGAGAGGAGAGGAGAGGAGAGTGAGAGGAGAGGGAGAGGAGGGAGGGAGAGAGGGGGAGGAGAGGGGGAGGGGAGGGGGAGGGAGGAGAGGGAGGGAGGGAGGGAGGGGAGTGGAGAGGAGAGGGAGGAGGGAGGAGGGAGGGAGGAGGAGGGAGGGGGGAGGGGAGGAGGAGGGAGGAGGGAGGTGAGAGGGAGGGAGGGAGGGAGAGTGAGAGTGAGGGAGGGAGGTGAGAGGGAGGAGGAGAGTGAGGGAGAGGGAGTGGAGAGGAGAGGAGGGGAGAGGGAGTGAGAGTGGAGGGGGAGAGGAGAGTGAGGGAGGAGAGGAGGGAGGGAGAGGAGGGAGGGGGAGAGGAGGAGGAGAGGGAGGAGGGGAGAAGGGGAGGGGAGAGGAGGAGGGAGGGGAGGAGGGAGAGGAGGAGAGAGAGAGGGGAGGGGAGGAGAGGGGAGAGGGGAGAGGGGAGGAGAGGGAGGGGAGAGAGGAGAGAGGAGGAGGAGAGGTGGAGGGAGGAGGGAGAGGAGGAGAGAGGGAGAGAGGGAGAGGAGGGGGAGAGGGAGAGAGGGAGAGGGAGGGAGGAGAGGGAGAGGGAGAGGGAGAGAGGGAGAGAGGGAGGAGGGAGAGGGAGAGGGAGAGGGAGAGAGGGAGGAGGGGAGAGAGGGGAGAGAGGGGAGAGGAGGAGAGAGGGAGGAGGGGAGGGAGGAGAGAGGGAGGGGAGAGGGAGAGAGGGAGGGAGAGGGAGAGGGGAGAGAGGGAGAGAGGGGAGGAGAGGGAGGGAGAGGAGGAGAGGGAGAGAGGAGGGAGGGAGAGAGGGAGGAGGGGAGGGGAGGGAGAGAGGGAGAGGGAGAGGGAGGGAGGAGAGAGGAGGAGGGAGAGAGGAGGGAGGAGGAGAGAGGGAGAGAGGGAGAGAGGGGAGGGAGAGGGGAGGGGAGAGAGGAGGGAGAGGAGAGAGGGAGAGAGGGGAGAGGAGAGGGGAGAGGGGAGAGGGGAGAGGGAGAGGGAGAGAGGGAGGAGAGGGAGAGGAGAGGGAGAGGGAGAGAGGGAGAGGGGGAGGGAGGGAGGAGAGGGAGAGGGAGGAGAGAGGAGAGGGGAGGGGAGGAGGAGGGAGAGAGGGGAGGAGGGAGGGAGGAGAGGGAGAGGGAGAGAGGGGAGGAGAGGAGAGGGAGAGGGAGAGGAGGAGGAGAGAGAGGAGGGAGGAGAGGGAGAGGAGAGGGAGGAGGGAGAGGGAGAGGGAGAGGGAGGGAGAGAGGGGAGAGAGGGAGAGAGGAGGAGAGGAGAGGGAGGGAGGAGGGGAGAGAGGAGAGGAGAGGAGAGGAGAGAGGAGAGGGGGAGAGAGAGGGAGAGGAGGAGGAGAGGGAGAGAGAGAGGGAGGAGGAGAGGGAGGAGGGAGAGGAGAGAGGGGGAGGAGGGGAGGAGGGAGGGAGGAGAGAGAGGAGAGGGGAGGGAGGAGGAGGGGAGGGGGAGGAGGAGGGAGAGGAGGGAGGGGAGGGAGGAGGGAGAGGAGGAGGGGGGGGAGGGGGAGGAGGGAGGGGGGGGGGGGAGGGAGAGGAGAGAGGGAGAGGGGGAGGAGAGGGGGGGGGAGGGAGAGGGGGGGGGAGGAGGGAGGGGGGGGAGGGGGAGAGGGGGAGGAGAGGGGAGGGAGGAGGGGGGGGGAGGGAGGGAGGGGGGGGGGGGGGGGAGGGAGAGGGGGAGGGGGAGGGGGGAGGGGGGGGGGGGAGAGAGGGGGGGGGGGGAGGGAGGAGGGAGGGGAGGGGGGAGGGGAGAGGGAGAGGGAGAGGAGAGGGAGAGGAGGGAGAGGGAGGAGGAGAGGAGGGAGGAGGAGAGAGGGAGAGGAGGGAGGAGGGAGAGGGAGAGGAGAGGAGAGAGGGGAGAGGGAGAGAGGAGAGAGGAGGAGAGGAGAGGAGGGAGAGAGGGAGGGAGAGAGGGAGAGGGAGGGAGAGGAGGAGGGAGAGGGAGAGAGGAGAGAGAGGGAGAGAGGAGGGAGAGAGAGAGGGAGAGGGAGAGGGAGGAGAGGGAGAGAGGGAGAGGAGGAGGGAGAGAGGGAGAGGAGAGAGGAGAGGGAGAGGAGGAGAGAGGAGAGGGAGGAGGAGAGAGGAGAGGGGAGAGAGGAGAGAGGAGAGGAGAGAGGAGGTGAGAGGAGAGGAGAGAGGAGGAGGGAGAGGGAGAGGAGGGGAGGGAGGAGGGAGAGGGAGAGGAGAGGGGAGAGGGAGGAGGAGAGGGAGAGAGGGAGGGGGAGGAGGAGGAGGAGAGGAGGAGGAGAGGGAGAGAGGAGAGAGGGAGAGAGGGGGAGAGAGAGGAGAGGAGGGAGAGGAGGGGGAGAGGAGAGGGAGAGGAGGAGGAGGGAGAGAGGAGAGGAGAGAGAGGAGGAGAGGAGGGGAGGGGAGAGGAGGAGGGAGGGGAGGGAGGGAGAGGAGGAGGAGAGGGAGAGAGGGAGGAGAGGAGGGGGAGAGGGGAGGGAGGGAGAGGAGGGAGAGGGAGAGGGAGGGGAGGGGAGAGAGGGAGGAGGAGGGAGAGGAGGGAGAGGGAGAGAGGGAGGTGAGAGGGAGAGAGGAGAGAGGAGAGAGGGAGGAGAGGAGAGGAGAGGGAGGGAGGAGAGAGGAGAGAGGAGGAGAGGAGAGGAGGAGAGAGGGGAGGAGGGAGAGAGGGAGAGGGAGAGAGAGGAGGGAGAGGAGAGGAGAGAGAGGGAGAGAGGGAGAGGTGAGAGGAGGGAGAGGAGGAGAGTGAGAGGAGAGGAGAGGAGAGGGAGAGAGGGGAGAGAGGAGGAGAGGAGGGAGAGAGGGAGGAGAGAGGAGAGAGGGAGGGAGAGAGAGAGAGGAGAGAGAGAGAGAGGAGGGGAGAAGGAGAGAGGAGAGAGAGAGGAGGAGAGGAGGGAGAGAGAGAGGAGAGGGAGAGGGAGAGAGGAGAGAGAGGAGAGAGAAGAGGAGGGAGAGGAGAGAGGAGAGAGGAGAGTGAGAGAGAGGAGAGAAGGAGAGAGAGAGTGAAGAGAGAGAGAGGTAGAGAGAGGAGAGGGAGAGGAGAGAGGAGAGAGAGAGGAGAGGAGGAGAGAGGAGAAGGAGGAGAGAGAGAGAGAGAGAGGAGAGAGGAGAGAGGAGAGAGGAGAGAGAAGAGAGAGAGGAGAGAGAGGAGAGAGGAGAGAGGGAGAGGGAGAGGAGAGAGAGGGAGAGGAGAGAGGGAGGAGGAGAGAGGAGAGAGAGAGAGAGACGGAGAGGAGAGAAAGAAGAGAGAGAGAGGAACAGAGAGGGGAGAGGCGGAGAGAGACGGAGACGGAGACGGAGAGGGGAGAGAGACAGAGGGAGAGACGGAGAGGGAGAGAGGAGAAGGCGGAGAGGGGGAGAGGGACGGAAGAGGAGAGAGGAGAGAGAGAGAGAGAGGAGAGAGGGAGAGAGTGAGGGAGAAGAGAGAGGGAGAGAGGAGAGAAGAGAGAGGAGAGAGAGAGACAGAGAGAGAGAGAGACGAGAGAGGAGACGGAGAGGAGAGACGGAGGACGGAGAGAGGAGAGGAGGAGACGGAGAGACGAGAGGAGAGAGAGAGAGAGAGAGAAGACAGAGAGGAGAGAGAGACGAGAGGAGAGAGAGAGAGGAAGTGGAGAGACGGAGAGACGGAGAGAGGGGAGAGACGAGAGAGACGGAGAGACGGGGAGAGAGGAGACGAGAGACGGAGAGACGGAGAGGGAGAGAGAGAGAGACGGAGAGGAGGAGAGGGAGAGGAGACGAGGGAGAGGGAGAGGGAGGAGGCGGAGAAGAGACGGGAGAGAGACGAGACGGAGAGAGGAGAGGACGAGGATGAGGAGAGACGGAGACAGGAGACGGAGAGAGACGAGAGACGGGAGAGAGGAGAGACGAGAGACAGGGAGAGATGGAGAGACAGGGAGAGGAGACGGAGACAGGAGGACAGAGACGGAGACGGAGACGGAGAGACGGGAGACGAGGGAGACGGAGACGGAGACGAGGGGAGAGACGGAGAGACGGAGACGGAGAGACGGAGGACGGAGAGACGGAGAGAGGAGAGACGGAGAGACGGAGAGAGGAGAGACGGAGAGACGGAGAGACGGAGAGACGGAGAGAAGGAGAGACGGAGAGACGGAGACAGAGAAACAGAGAGACAGAGAGACAGAGTGACAGAGTGACAGAGAGGCAGAGAGGCAGAGAGACAGAGACAGAGAGAGATAGAGAAATGCAGTGAGAGACAGCGAGAGACAGAGAGTGGCAGAGAGAGACAGAGAGTGACAGATAGACATAGAGAGGCGGAGAGAGGCGGAGAGAAACGGAGAGAGACGGAGAGACGGAGAGTGTCGGAGAGAGACGGAGAGAGTCGGAGAGGGACGGAGAGTGGTAGAGAAAGACGGCGAGAGACGGAGAGAGACGGAGAGGGGCGGAGAGGGACGGAGATGTATGCAGAGGGACGGAGAGAGACGGGGAGAGACAGACAGAGGCGGTCAGAGGAGGACAGAGACGGAGAGGTTCGGAGAGAGACGGAGAGACGGAGAGACGGAGAGACGGAGAGACGGAGAGACGGAGAGACGGAGAGACGGAGAGACGGAGAGACGGAGAGACAGCGAGAGACAGAGAGTGGCAGAGAAAGACAGAGAGAGACAGATAGACATAGAGAGGCGGAGAGAGGCGGAGAGAAACGGAGAGAGACGGAGAGACGGAGAGTGTCGGAGAGAGACGGAGAGAGTCGGAGAGGGACGGAGAGAGTCGGAGAGGGACGGAGAGTGGTGGAGAAAGACGGCGAGAGACGGAGAGAGACGGAGAGGGGCGGAGAGGGACGGAGAGGGACGGAGATGTATGCAGAGGGACGGAGAGAGACGGGGAGAGACAGACAGAGGCGGTCAGAGGAGGACAGAGACGGAGAGGTTCGGAGAGAGACGGAGAGGACGGAGAGAGGGAGAGAGGGGCTTTTTGAAAAAAGGAGGATATTTATCTATTGTTGATGCTTCTGAGAAGCGCTGAGGCATTTTTTAAATATAAATAAATTTTAAGCAAACGCTCACCCCACAAGAAACTGCGTTCTCGCGGAGTACGTACCATTAAGCTAAGAATCAAAAATGTAAGAATCGCAATTGGAACTGGTCTCGTTTGAACAAGAGACCGAAACAAAGTTATAAAAGATCGAATTAAATAGAGACCATAAATAGATTTTTATTGTATGTAGCATTCAAGACTTTCAAGATTTTAAGAGTACGAGCGTACCTTTAAAAAAATAAACTGGTTATCACCTACAGGTGATAAACAGCGATATTTTAACAAACGTTTAGTCCACCGTTGATGACAATAGCTTAGCTATTGAAATGGATTCGGTGTTTTTATTTTCTGTGTGGTATGTGCATTCTGTTTCAGATTCTTCAAGCGATATTTTAATTTTTTGCCTCGGTAGACCCGAAATTCACAATACAAATTTTAATACCAACGAGCTTTTCTCCCGCAAAATTTTGCGGTTAAAATTAAATTTACAACATTTTAGAATGAAAAATAATAATCTAGGTCCGAATGACGTTTAAAACTTCATGTCAGAAATTAATAGACATCAATATATGTTAAAAAAAAGTCCAAAGCCGCCCGCTTCTATAGAAATATTGATAATACCTACAGCTTAAGCATTTTCTATTATATTTATGTAATCTATACATTTATTTAAAATTCTGGCTCCGTTGTTCCTTCTACGCAAAATTACCTTAATATCAAAAAAAAAATCATCGAAATCCATCAAGCGGTTGTCTCGCAATCTACGTGAACTAAATCACCCGATGATTTTAATATATAAGATTATTGTTTTGTGAACGTTTTCTAATACAGTTCAGGTTAAAAAATAGTAGTTGCATAATTTGTACGATTTCATAATAAAATAAACTAGAAACTCTACCTGCAATTATAAATGAGACCAGATTAATATCAGCTGTCATTGTCGTCCATATCAACTTGTCCTACTAATTAGCTTGATGCTATAACAACTACTCCTTTTCCGTTTAGACCACATGTTGATATTTATCACAAGGGTGGTAGCATTGGTAAATTTCATATATGTTTCAAATATATATTGATCAATGTAACATTTAACATAATTCTCCTCTTGAACCTGAAAATAAAATAGAAACACATTAATATTTTTCGTTTTTAAATTAATAGTGTTAATTACCATTAATATTATGTATTAGTGTATTCAATTCGACGGTAGCATAGGATATATTGAATTCAAAATTAGCTTCTATTTAATAAACGCTTTTTCTTCGAGTGAATAAGGTATAATTTTCAAAGCATACAATGGTAAAATAGTTAATAATATTAAATAGGTATAAAGAAATAGGTAACATTTGCTACCATCACATTGATAATAGATGTTTACGAAAGCGGACTTTTACTTAATAAATATTACTGTTATGAAGAGGAAACGCATAATTAATCTAAATGTAAAAGTAAATTAAGCGACGATCTAAATAGTGTTGCCTGTCGTTTAGTTAAACTAATCGATCTATACGCGTTTTGTAGATCAATAAAGAAACAAAAAAATGAGTTCAGCTTTATAAGAATAAATAAAAATACAGTTATACGGTATGTATTGATGTTTATTGAATCAACAAATTTACTCGTTTGTGACAAGCAATAATGCATTATTGTTAATACATACGCTCATTGATTTTATACATGAAAATGTGCGTATTTAAACTAGTGATAAGTAAAATATACAACCTCGGATCTTCACGTTTTGAGGGCCCTTGAATCCATTTTAATCATTTATGGCATGTCGTCGTGTGTGTGTACGTGTGCGGTGCGTGTGCATGCTTACACGCGTGTGTGCGTGTCTATGTGCGTATGTGTGTGAGTGTGTGAGTGTGTGTGCGTGTGTGTGTGTGCCTACGTGGGTGTTGTGTGTGTGTGTGTGTGTGGGTGCCTACGTGGGTGTTGTGCCTGTGTGCGCGTGTGTATGTGTGTGTAAGCGAAAATGGTATTTTTGAATTTAAAGTTGGTTTTTGCAAGCTGTAAGTTAAACCAAATCAGTATTTTGGAATGGAAAGTTGGTTTTTGCTAGCTGTAGGTTATGATTTCTTTGATTGATTTGATTTATTGATTTCATTAATTGGTTTGATTGGACGATTTGCTTGTGATCGACTGTTTTCCCACGCCGGTGGTCACACATTTAGGGTGAGTACCAACTCTGAGTGTTGGTTAGCCTTATTTACAAAGTAAGCCGTCACTCATAGGAGTTAGGTGAATACAGTGGGAGAATCGTTACGTAAAGGTTATAATGAATTGTTGGATGTAATTAAAAATATGTTTAATCATTTTGTATACTTACCTTGCGTTATATTAAGAAAACTTTATAAAGAAGAGTTATATAAAATTAAATTTTCTTTAAAAAATATGTCTATACCTTCTCTTATAAAATTAAAAAATTTTTTGCCGTTAAACTACGCTTCCTATCAAAAAATTGCATAGTACATAATTAATCGATATGTTTAAGGTCTATATCTAGATATTTCATATTTTTGAAATATGCTGCTGTTTTAGAAATATTTGATAATAACCAAAAACTGACCCTTATAAACCCCCCTCGTCGTCGCTGGATTTCTCCCAAAACCTAATCTATGCCAAATAAAAACATCTTAAGTTCGTAGGTATATTCGTTCTGGAGTTATCGTGGATACTAACGTACATCCACACACATACATACGCGCGCACACACACACCCACGCGCACGTACACGCACACGCACGGGCACGCGCACGCACGCACTCACGCCCCGTACACATGCATGTACATTCACACGCACAATCAGACGCACGCACTTCCGCACACACACACACGCACGCACGCACGCACGCACGCACGCACGCACGCACGCACGCGCGCAAGCTCGCCCGCACGCACACGCACACGCACACGCACACGCACACGCAACGCACACGCACACGCACGCGCACGCGCACGCGCACGCGCACGTGCACACGCACACGCACACGCACACGCACACGCACACACACACACACACACACACACTTGGCGAAACTTGATTAAAAGTTGTAAAATGTGCTAATAAGTGATTTAGCGATAGTGAAACAAAAGTCGATTGAATAACCTTATATATCTACATATGGAAGGTAACAATTAAGAAACCAGATTTCCGTGAAAAAGAAGTACTAATAAATTTACTTAGGTGGTTTTGAGGAAATTGTCGTTGAACCAAATTAAATTTACATCGATTGGGGCTTGAACCTTGATGGCGCAGTTGTTTAGCGCGGTACTTTAGCAAAGTACAGGTCGTAGGTTCAAATCCTACTCGAGGTAAACTTTTTATTTATGTATTTAATTAAATTAACAATAATTTTTAATTACATATTTACCTTTGAACTTATTCGTTCATAACAAAAACTTATAATAACGAAAACCTGAGCTTTAGGATTTCACCTTTCGGAAAGAACTAATTTGGAAATTTGATTCGAAAAACGAATTTGTTACTTTGGACAAATTGTATCATTACGTTAAAACAGATTTCGATTTTGATGGGGATCGAATGACATTATTTAGTCTTTTGAAATCAATGGATTATAAACACAAACGGGTCAACAGCGAAAAATTTTATGTGAAATGAAACACGCCGTTGCCGTTGTAGCCAAAATAATTGAGTTTTTAAGAAAATTTCTGCAGTTGCAAAGTTCAGGCCAAGATGTCAGATTTGTGTATCTAGACGAAACGTGGATTTATCTAAACTGTTTTAATATCCATCGTTGGGTGAACCATTCACATTTATAGGTAATCCATTCAAAATTAAAAGTCAAGGTAATATAGAGTTTTTGGAAAACTGCGACTATTTACTCGATTCGGGGGACCAAGATCGAGATTACCATAAAACCATGTATGCGGACTGATTTCAAAATTGAGTGATTACTTAGCTGATTCCTGCGCTGTCCAAACTAGCCAGAAATTGTGTGGTGATGGATATCGCACCATATCATTCGATGCAGTTAGATCAAAGTTATTACAATAGGCAAATAAGTTCTGAACGTCCATAGGGTTCACACATTATAGTTTGGAGCTTTATCCAAATGTTCTCCTACAATGTGGCAAAATGTTTGTTCGCCCACGGAAACGATTATTTCAAATGATTGGGAGAAACATATGGGAAATTTTTGATGATTGAAAATATTCCACCTGTTATGATAGCATTACGAGATATTGATATGGATTCTGATTCTTCTGGTGATATAATGTAGTTGGAATAAGACCCCACAGTTTGGAATCAAAATTTTAGTAAAACACATTTCAATATTTGGTTTTCGTCAGGTCTTGTCCGTGAATACGAAAACAGCAATTTTGTGGTCAATTCCATTTAGATACGACTTGGATACATTTCTTGTTATTTACTTTCAGTGTACGTAGCAGTTAAGAAAAGAACGACGCAGCAAAATTGATCACGAACTCAAATCTTCACATTGGAAAAAGTGCTGTGTTATTCCTGGATAGGTTAAATTAAATAGATACATATTGATGTTCTGGTTACCTATTAGCAGAACAGGGGCACCTCGCCTTTTACTTTTGACCTTAGGGAATTTCCAATGATTCCCACGTGCGGGTCGTATTTTTGACCATGAGAAAGTTGTTTACCTTGAGAAAAGTTGTTTACCTTGAGAAACTGGTTTACGTTAAGAAACTGGTTGACCTTGAGAAAGTGGCTGACATCGGAGTTGGCCTTGCATTGGGAATTTTAAATTTGTATTCTAATAAAGCTCCTAGTCTTGTAAGGCTATTCACGGACTTCGCCTCCTGTCATGAAAATTGTATTCTAATAATAGAAAGAGAAGAATTATTAGATAAGGCATGTAAAGATGATGACAAGTGTTTTTTCATAATAAATGATGTTATTTGTGTTTAGTATTATTAATATGTATTATTAAGGCCAGTTTTTATTTTTATCAGATATTTCAAAGATATAAAAACCTGGACATAGACCTTAAACATATCAATTATGTTCTATGCAATTTTGAAATGACTGCATTATTAATTTTTTTTATAGAAGCGGTCGACCTTGGCGTTTTTAAGTTAACATGTATGTTATGTCTATTAATATAATGCATGGTAAGGCAAAAGGAATAATTAATCATAAATAAAGACAGTTAAACTGCATTATCTTATAGAAATGATGGTGGAATTGGAATTTTTAAACTTAACAGTGTTTATGTTTATCTAACATGAAGTTTAAATATCATTCTGTTTTTTTTACAGCGTAACATTAGTTTTCGTAATGAGTTTACTATTACAAAAGAGATTGCATAATTATCCTGAAAAATATTATTAAAATTATTACAGGTAGCTTAAGACTAAAATTAAATATGAATGAAAATGATTAAACCGTATTATAATCTTATAGAAGTTAACAAAGTGTTTATGTCTATCTAACATGAAGTTTAAATATCATTTTTATTAAAATTATTATTACATTTCTTTTAATTCCAATCTACAGCTTGTGACCTTTTACCTATACGAAAATTTATTTATACACAGTTTAAATTATTTCACTTCGGTATCATTAAAATAAAATGAGTGTTCAGTTTACTTAATTAGTTTGCTTACGGATATAACATGCTTTAAATGATTTTACCTATAGAATGCATTCATTAAACTGTTATACAATGCAATCGGAGAGTAACAACCACTCATTGCCATCGTGTTAAATGAATGTGTTTTACAAATATTTTCTAAATCTTTGCTGTTGCTGCAAAATACATTAATGACTAAAATAAGGTATTTGGTAAAATAATATTTTCTTCTTTGATGTGATCTCGTTTTTATCGGTAAATTATCTTATCGGGTATATCTTTTGATTGATTGACAACTCCTATACACTCGAAAAAATATACTACTGATTTATCTGTAGGTTCAATTACGTATGTACTTCACGTTATATTATTTTTTACCAACTGGGGTTTAATAGCCATGCTAATTAAACACTTTTAAATTTTCTAATCTGAAATAAGAGTGACGTAATTTAGCTTATTCGAAATTTCATAGAGAGAGCATCACTATAGATTTGAGGTACATTTTACCTCATTCATCTCATTGTGTTCATCTTGATCTATTATATTGTAATAGTTTATTAGCAAGCCGTAAAGCATCTAATATCCCTGATGCTGGTTCATAATAATAATAATGCTCATTCGATGATGGTCACACTTTAAATACATGTAAAGTACAATATACAGCCTTTATCGCTCACTATTATTACTACATAGATGTGAGATTATTCTTAAATTAGCTGTTTTCAGCACTACGCTGCAAATACTACACACGCTTTCAAACCTTCTTCCTCGTTCTCAGAAGCTGTACCGTATTCATCTTCTTGAATTTATCTTTACCCAATTTCGAGCCAGTAGTCCTTTTTCTATTTTATCTTGAGATATTTTCTATTGTTACTAATTTAGCGAACCACTAATATTAGCACATATATGAATTACAAGGTATTTGGAATGACCCTGTGTTATTGATATTTTACAGAAAAAGTCGACCCTGGAATTTCGAATAAGCTAAATTACGTCACTCTTATTTCAGATTAGAAAATTTAAAAGTGTTTAACTAGCATGGCTATTAAACCCCAGTTGGTAAAAAACAATATAACATGAGGTACATACGTAATTGAACGTACAGATAAATCAGGAGTATATTTTTTTGAGTGTATAGGAGTTGATAATCAATCAATCAATAGTTATCAGATCTACCCGATAAGAGAATTTGCCGGTAAAAACGAGACCACATCAAAGAAGAAAATATTATTTTACCCTTACTTAATTTTAGTCATTAATGTATTTTGTAGCAACAGCAAAAATTTAGAAAATATTTGTAAAACACATTCATTTAACACGATATCAGTGAGTGGTTGTTACTTTCCGATTGCATTGTATAACAGCTTAATAAATGCATTCTATAGGTAAAATCATTTAAAGCATGTTATTGTCGTAAGCAAACTAATTAAGTAAACTAAATTACTTATTTTATTTTAATGACAACGAAGTGAAATAATTGAAACTATGTGTAAATAAATTTTCGTATAGGTAAAAGGTCACAAACTGTTGATGGGAATTAAAAAAAGTGTAATAATAATTTTAATAAAAATTATGCTCTCTTTTATAATAAACTCATTACGAAAATTAAACCCCATTGTAAAAACAAAAGCAGAATGATATTTAAACTTCACGTTAGATAGACATAAACACTTTGTTAACTTAAGTCATCTGAACAGGTTCCTATAACAGCCTTACAAGACTAGGAACTTTATTGGAATACAAGTTCAAATTCCCAGCGCAAGGCCAACTCTGATGTCAACCACTTTCTCAAAGTCAACCAGTTTCTCAAGGTAAACCAGTTTCTCAAGGTAAACAACTCTCCCAAGGTAAACAACTTTCTCAAGGTCAAAAATACCACCCCCATGTGGGCGTCGTTGGAAATTCCCCAAGGTCAAAAGTGAAAGGTGAGGTGCCCTACTCCTATTGACTTTGCGACCGAAGAGCTAAGCTTGCATATAAACAGTAGTAGGGAAAATTTTATTTATATTTTATCACGAAACCAAGTTTGCACATTAGATTTCCTGCATATTTCGCCCCTGTTTTTTATTTTGGAAGAGCAAGAAAATAAGAAGGCATTCTTAATAGTTTTCACGTATATTTAGTTAACAAAACATCTCATTCTATTAGATAAGACGCGATGTTGTCATTTATGACCAATGTAAGAGAATGTATATTTTCTGTTTTATGAAAGTAATAGACGTTCAAAGTCTAAAGACTAAAATTAACTTTTTTTAAATAGATCACTTGGGATTCAACGATTTTCGTTGAAACAAAGTCTACATAGTGTGAAAAACTATATCGCAACGTTGCATTAGTTTCACTTTAAAAATATAACCTACAATTTTCAAAAGTTAAGAAACGGTAGTTACTTTTTGTTCTGTTGATAGTGCTACCACACTCTCCCTAGATTTTCATGCAAAATATGATGGAACAGAGATAAGTTGCAAATTATTACAAAATGGATAAAAATGACTTAATTTTAATTTTATATGTTTTTTTTTTAATTAAACGCATTTAAATCTTTTCAAATTTTTGAATTATTGATTAATATCATTTTGGTAAAGAAATAGTACGGTGGTTGAGTAACATTCCAATGAACTCAGCGGTGCGCGACTGCCACGATACGGTTTTCGGTAGGTCGAAGCGTAGCGGTTAAAAATTCTATCAATTACCAATTGGTTTTAAAAAACGTTACTGAGTTATGGTTTTGAAATTATTTTTACTTTGTTACTGACATTCCTTCGAAGACAATAGTGTAAGTGAAATGTACGTGCAATATTTTCTTTCGTAGAATACTATGCGTTACTAAATCAGCTCTAGCGTTTACAAAAATTAAATTTTGAAAATAATAATTTGTATAAGTACCTACGTGTTAATAAAGATTCAATTTATAACATAGTAAAATCATGCGATTTAATTGAGTTTTGTATGGCTTTACAGTTGACTGTGGCGTGGAAAAAAACCGAAAAACAGACACAGACACCTTTATCGTTGGCGCGCAGTAATTGTTGAAATATATTTTAAAAAAATTCTGTTCCAACTAAACAAAGTAGAATTAAACTAGCTTTAGTTTGATATGAATCCCATTGAAATCCGTTGAATGATTGTTTTATTGTTAAACTTTAAACTCGAATCTACAAAATTTTTGCGCCGACTGTAGCACGCATTGAGTCGAATTAAAAAAAATCACAATTTAAATTCATAATTACGAATATAAATAATTCAACTCTACGTTCCGATAACTATTACAGTAATCATAGGCAATAAAGAATTAAGAATTAATTAAGCCAATTATAACATTTGAAAACGCAAAGAGTAAAGCTTCTATAACAATTAAGTGCATGTATTTGTCTACTGTTGAATATTAAGTTATTTTCGTAACGATAAATAGGTAGATCTTCAATAGACCTTTTAAAGTTGTATAACAAATAAGATTGTTTGTCAGATGAATGATTTAAGAGAAAACATAGGTTCTAACTTTACATAATTTTAATGATCTTACTCGAAGCATTATAATATTAAGAGAAAGTCGTCTGCTGTATCGAATTAGTAGAACCTTGATTATCCGGACGAATTGAAATAGAGGTTGTCCATACAATTGAAAATCCGTATAATAAATCCTGTAGAAAAATTACAATTTGTCAGTACACTATGTACAGGGTCAACCATTAATAAAGGGCATTCGCCGTATCTCAAAAGCAGTTAATGGTGCAGTATTAGGAAAAGATCTTATTAGTAAAAGTGGATGAGAATTGAAATTATTTTCAAGACTCAAGTTTCTGCAATAACCGATAGAAGGCGTAAACCAGCACGATATTACATTTTAGCAATACCTCTTGGCTTTTTTTTTGGTCTTTGTATGGAAGTGCAATTTTGTTGAAGACAATTCCATAACTTCACTTGTCGGGTCTAACAAATCCGACATTCTCGAAAAGAGCTTACCTTCCTCTTTGCGATGTAAACCATTTCCTTTTAGTTCTCAGTATGGTTAATAGAGGGTGTTATATAACGTGTTAATGAATTTTAAAATTTTTTTCAAAAACTTTAAAATGAACCGTGGTATATTTTTAACCAAGCTAAATAATATAGTAAGAATCACAAATTCCTATTATTTTTTAAACTAGAGATATTAACAAAAACATTAAAATGATTTTAAAAATTGAAAAACGGTTGGGAGTGTATCTATAACAAAAACATGATGCTGCGTTGGTTATTTAGTTGTAAAATGTTACAATATTACTGTTTATTTTCTTTTTATTTTGCGTTATGTATAATATGAAGAGATATATTGCACCATAATTAGATCACCATAAATAAAACTATAATTCATTCTCGTCAACAAAACTAAAAGGGAAATATAAAGAACATCTGTTTAAGTTTAATTTATACATAAAGTAAAAAACCGCTGCAAATTGTATCAATACTTCCACGTCAAAAAATCGTTTTTTTTTAATAACTCGAAAACTATTTACTTTACAAAACGTTACAAGAATGCTTTTCGATCAGAAATATGATTTTCTATCTAATAACAAAATTTGCACGAGTTTCAAAATCGAGTTTTTTGGAAATATTTCGAAAATGACAAAATTTAAAAAAAAATTGCAAAATCACTTTTTGTGAGAAATTTTATTTCGTATCTAATGGTATTTTCACCTTTTGAATATGTTAAGTAGTTCCGGAGATATTTAGGTTTTTTAAAGTGACGGTTTTTTGCTAATGTCTTGTAAACCGTTTGTTGTACAGAAGAAATTACTGGAACAAAAAATACTCACAATTATATTACTAATCACATATTAAAAGGAAAAAATCTAAAAAAATAAAAATTTACAATAGGGGTACTTACCCCTAAATTTTGTGCCTTTTCCCATACCCTACTGACCCCAAAAACAATCAGTTGCTTTGGGTAGTTGACATCTATATGTGTGCCAAATTTCAAGTTGATATGTGAAGTCCTTGGAAAGTTATGGAGTACACAGACACGTACAAGAGTTTTTTGGTCAAATGTTGTTTTTGGACGTTTTCGAACATTTTAAAGCGATTGAGCAAATACAAATTTTTGAAAATTTTTTAGCTATACTGTACTTCCCATCCGTTGGATGTGAAAGTAAAATAATCATTGAACGAAGTAGCGCGTTAAAATATTGTTTAAAAACTGGCTGGTTTGAAAAAACAAATGAAAAAAAGAGCACTGTTAAAATTAAATTGTTGATTTTTATTGTCAAAGTAGCCGTACTATATTAGGTTCGAGTTTAATTAAATTTTTTTTTTTGAAAATGTATCAAACTAAAGAGCATTTGATAAGCTTGCAGTGTTGTCTGAATGTATGCAGAATGCAACAGTTGCTGCAAGTGTTAGATACACTATCAATTGTTTTTCAATCGTTACAATTTTGTAAAAAGGAATTTTTGTTAATATCTTTGGCTTAAACCGTCTTACATATCATAGAAAAGTATATTGGAAAACTGCACGATAGTAGCAACTAAGTGAACAACGCGTCACCCATTTTCTGGTTTTTCAATCAATTTTCGACTCGAGCTACTATTTTTAGTTTCGAGTTTTTTCTGATATCGGATATTGTAGAAGTGCCGACGCTACATTTTCTGCCAAGATTCTCTTTGACTTAGCATTCTTCAAGCACTTACTAATGTCCACTTTGTCTTTCAATTACAACACCACTCTTTCATTTCGACATTTTTGCAAAATTGGCGTTCAAACTGTACTCATAATCGATATCCTCTAAGCGGAACGCACGTTCTTCTTCTATCACTATTGATGACTATTGCACTTTAGTACGGATAACTGGTGTTCGGATAATCAATGTTTGGATTATCCTTAAGACTCGATGAATAACGTTATTCATTATTTACAGTTACTGTATAAAACTGACGCACAATCCTTATTCTGTAGCAGTTACGTTCCAGTTGCGGCGAATGAAAAACTAACCTAAAAAATGGCTAACGAATGAATTATGTCGTTAGTCTATTGTAATAATTGCTTAAAATATTATACCAACGGAAGTTAATAACCTAAGATAATCAATATGGCATCGTAGCGTGTTGGTTAATACTTGTAAGGGGCGAAAGCTTTAAAGAATTGTTTTCTGTTGATTCACAGAAATGTTATTTATAGTTATTCAGGGTTTTAGCTTTTTGCGTGTGCACCATGCACAACATGATCCAACTCAAGTGCACATGAGATCCAAGTCAACTGTATATGATATTTGTTTATGAAAGGTGTATAAATTTAGCATAAAAATGAATATGATAAATTTTTCGTTAGGATCAAAAATATTGGATTGGATGCACTAAAGGTTAGTAGAATTTATGCGAGAGATATTAGATAACTCCTAGGTAATCCAAATTTTGTTACCAGGCAAACTATCATTTATTAGCAAGATAGAACACCTTCTCACAGCTATCGAGAAACCAGTAATATTCAATACGGTCATTTTTGTTTTATTAGAACCGTTGGAGCCTATAAGGTTCCCTGATTTGGCACTACTTGATTATTTCTTGTGGGGTTATTTTAAAAATTGGATTTATTCGAGACGTTAGGATGATGCAACGATTTTCAAAAATGTGGTTTTAGAAGAACTCATCAAATAGTTGAAAGAGACCTACTGAAAAGATATCTTAATACGAACTTAGACATGTATTTTTTGCTGATACCTAAATGGCATTTTTAAATTTAATCTGTTATGCCGTCCATTATGATGCTCGTTTCCATTTCGATCTAAATCGACAACATTTCGCCATGATGTCTCTCTCTCTCTCTCTCTCTCTCTCTCTCTGTGTGTGTGTGTGTGTGTGTGTGTGTGTGTGTGTGTGTTGTGTATGTGTGTGTGTGTCTGCATGTGAGCTTGCGAATGGCGCGTATGTGTGTGTGTGTGTGTGTGTGTGTGTGTGTGTGTGAGTGTGTGTGTGTTTTTGTGTATGTGTGTGTGTGTGTGTGTGTGTGCGTCTGCATGTGAGCTTGTGAATGGCGCGTATGTGTGTGTGTGTGTGTGTGTGTGCGTGTGAGTGTGTGTGTGTGTGTGTGTTTGTGTGCGTGTGCATACGCCTGTGCGTGTGCAAGTCGTGTGAGCGCGTGTGTTTGTGTGTGTGTGTGTGTGTGTGTGCGTGCGCGTGTGTGTGTGGGCGTGCGTGCGTGCGTGCGTGTGTGTGTATGTGTGTGTGTCCAGAACGACAACACGTACGTACTTAAAATTTCGTATTCAAGATTGTTTTTATTTATCCTGGAGCTGATTAGATTTTTGGGAGAAATGTAGCGGAGGAGAGAGAAGAAATGGCAAAATTCTAGTAGGTTTATTAACCTGTATCTGACATGAAGTTTTGAATGTCCATTTGTTGCTTATTTTCGTTATGAACGTATTAAAAAAAGGTTGCATAATCATCCTGAAAAGATTAGTATTAAAATTATTTCATTTCTTTCATTTTCCACTCTGTAGGTTGGAAGGTGGTGTGTTTTCCACTCCAGATATTTATTCCTAGTGAAGGATTAATGATAATCGTTCTTATTTTAAATTCAAATCTTTTTCATAAGAAAATGTTATTTAGCTAAAATAACGCCACGGATAAAGAGCATACGAGGTTAATTGACAGCATTTACTTGGTATGAGAACGGACCGTATAAAGCCAAAACATCTCGTTGTCACACTCTTCGAGGTAATAATTCAGGATCGAACAGAGTGGAATGAACAGGGATACAAATTTCCACCTGGCAGTCTAATCTGGTACACGGACGGTTCAAAAACCGAGACGGTGTGAACCCAAGGCAACATATCATTATCCCTGTTGGCAGGCATGCCAGCGTCTTCCAAACGGAAATATACGCGACTCTTCAATGTGCGCGGGAAAACAACAGAAGGGCGTACAGAGGCAGGCGTATCTATATCCTATCTGACAGCCAGGCGGCCCTAAAAACACTATCAAACTTTAAGGTCTCATTTAAACCGATATGGGAATGTTACCAAAAACTCAACAGCCTGGCAGAGAGGAACAAGTTAACTCTTGTATGGGTCCCTGATCATTGTGGGATCAAAGAAAACCAAAAGATAGATAAACTCGCAAGACAGGGATCATCGGGCCCCTTTTTTCGCCCCGAATCTGCAGTGGGAGTAACAAGATACGCAATCCGTACCTATATCAGCGAATGGATTCGCGAACAACATCAAGCAAACTGGATAAACAGACCAGGGATAACACATAGCAAGGCATACATAAACGCGTAAAAAGAACCACAGAACTGCTCACGCTCAGCAGGACACAACTTAGGATTCTTACCGGCCCCCTGGCAGGACAATGCGCCTGCTAAGAACCATTTAAGGAAAATTATGTAGATTTTGAGGTGAGGAACCAGAAATAGCTACACACATCATATGTGACTGTGACTCGTTGGCTGCTAAAAGACAGCGGATTATCGGATATTCAAAAATAGAATCGGAAGACTTAAACACACATTCTGCGAGTGACCTGTGAGCTCTGCTACAGGGCGTTAAGATGACAGACTGGGTGTAACAAACCACTAGGGAGAACACAATAAGCCACATGGGCTGTGGTGTCTCCGGAACCAGCTAGGTAGACGGACCAGAGGGAAGGAAAAAAAGTAAAATAAAATAGCGCCATGTTGAACTATTTTTGTGATTACACTATTGTGATCAGCGGAAAAATGCTACTAGTTTACCGCTATTGTAGCTTAAAAAATAAAGTAGTGATCAATGGTGCCCTGTGGATTACGTTGTACTCTTTACGTACCCTCATACAATTAAAAGTTACACATTGGCTTAGATATACACCTAATAATTTAGTTACTCGATTCGCAGTCAAAATGTGTGGAGAAAATGAAGTTAATTTTTATGGACTTCAGTAAAAATACACCTTTATTAGCGCATTATGCTAAAACTATACATCTTTTTGTAATAGAGAATGTAATTTAAGTGTGATATGTCGTAATGGTGATTCGTTTACCAATTCATCAGAGGAGTGCCCTTTAATTTTATTAACATGTCGTTCACTTATAGGGTTTGTGTCAGCGTGTTCGCAAATTTAGGTTAGATTGGTTGGCGGGAGGGAGAGGTTTCTCTGAAGATGGTATGTAGGATGAACCGATTGAAAACATTGAAAATGTCCTCTCTCGTCAGGATAGGGAAGCACCGACCTCTGCAAAGGATGAGGCTAGGTTGGAGGTGGTATCGTAACCGTAGGGGCCAACAAAAATGCGAGGGGTGCAGGCGAAGCATACACTAGCAAATGGTTTGCATACAAAAGTATGATGTTCTTGGCCAATAAGGGCAAACCAAAAAGGACTTAGGATACAGAGCTAATTTGAAATTGTAAAATATTAATATTAGGGATGACCATATTATTGTAATGTCAAAATAACAGACCAATATGGGTGCTCTAGTAAGTACAAAGTAAGGTAGATTAGTAGGAAACATAAACAAACAAATCAAACAAACTATTAATGCAATTTTTGTACAGTATCGTATACATATATTATTCTAAACGTATGTATATCTTGAGAGAAGAACCAAAGACAAAATAAAATAATACTAATTAAATAAACATACAATTATATGTCACTTATCGTGCTGGAAGTACAGTTCCCCTTGCGCAGTGATAGATTTTTTCAAATTCCTCCCTCACCGCCTGTGTCTCAATACAACTTCTCCTTGGTACAGTAAGCAAGTTATTTATTTGGCTTCTTGATGGATCACCCCTCCATAGAGTTGGAATAACTTCTCAACGGAGCAGTAAACGTTTCTTGCTCCACTTTCTCTCAAATAAAAGATTCGTCTTCTACAAAGACATATGGCACCGGAAGGCTTAATTGTGGTAAAGCATGTGATGGGGAAAAGTGCAACGTGTTGTCATCTAGACATTTCTGAAAAAATGTGCTATAAAAAACTCCACGATCCGAAATTATTTCCTAGCAACCAACGTTCGTGTATATGAAATTGTAATTTGCATCCACTACAACAAGCAACACAACACTAAAAGAAACCCCCGTAATTAAACTGTGCCTGAATGTTTGCTTGAATATTTATACGCTTTCCACCAATGACGCCCACACAGGATAGTTCCACTTGTCATTGAACAATTGTACAACACGTTCCCATTCCTCTGCACTTCGCGGTACCTGTAAAAAAAAAAATTAATTAAAACAATAAAATAAAAAATTAAAAATGCTGTATCCATATAAGTGTATTTTTGCAGGGATCAGAAACTCAAGAGGATCAAGAAAAACAGTACGAAAATAAAGGTAAAGGAAACGTGGGCAAAGCGGTCGAGGTCGAGACGTGCAATTACAAGAACATCGTGTAAAAAAACATGTACTTCCTCCAAAAAACCACTTAAAAAAACGTACAGTATGTTCCACTTCTCCTGTCAATGTACCGATCCTTGTTGAGAGCTATTCAAGCAAACAAGAAATGAAAATCAATTATTTGGAGAACAGGTAGCCATTAAACTGAGAAATGTTACCTCACCACAAGCAAGGTTTACGTCAAAATAATTTATTAATAATATATTATTGGAAGCACAAATGGGGATGGTAGTTTACTCGTACAATTCCCTACTCCCTTTCCACCAACAACAAACATAACCTAACATGTATCCATCTCCAAATCAAAATAATCAGCCCCAGCTTTGGTTCTGCCCATCACCAATACGTCGAACGTTAACTTCACCACATGCATCTTCATCCTTTCCTGCCTGATAGTGACCTACATGTACTATATGTGATAATATCCCTGATAACTTGATACGACAAAATACTTTTACTGAAAATGAGTACGCACAGTTGTAATAAGTAGTTGCAAGTTATAACAAGTAAAAGCTGTCTAACTTTGTTTTTCTAACGTTATAAATAAAATCAAAAAAATTGCTAATATAAATACTAGTACATTAAAATTTTTGTTACACTTTGACGTAATCTTATAGCGCTACTATCAAAACATCACAGACTGCTAGTATAATGTTCGATATTGCTTGCTTTGAAATCTTCAGGAGGTAGCTCAATGAAACGTAAGAATCAATTTTATCCAGACAAAAAAAAAGCCTCTTGTGTAATTACGGCCGAGAATTTGGTTGCTTGGTAAATTGACGACACAAAACACCCACTACAAAAAACGAGTCCGAAGGACGAGTTTTTTTATTTGGTGGTTTGTGAAGACAATTTACCAAAAAGAAACCAAATTAGAGTGTAAAAAATGAAATTTTATCTTGGAGAAAAAAAACCTGCAGTGTAATTCGAATTTAATGAATAATTAAAAATAATAGCTGGATAATTATAAAAATTCAAGAATATATTTTTTTATTTTAAATGGAAAATTATTCATTCGTTATCATAGCAACAAATAATGATCAGGTGTGAGAAAGCCCACTCATTTTATTCAGATGCAAAGTTAGGGCTAACTTTATCCCATGTCTAAGTGACAAATTCATGCAGCGTGGGATTTTTTATACATGAATTACATTATCGATAATATACGTACTGCTGTCAAGAAAATGGAGCGTTCTGATTGGTTTATAACAATGTGAGGTAAATAGCCACTTCAATTTGACTAAGCAACAGTTCAATAATTAATAAATAGCTTGTTTCTTGTATTAAATACAACGCAAATGCATTCGCTGTGCGCGTTCGGAACAGCGAACATCACAAAAAAATCGCTTAAGCGTTTTAAAAAGAACACGATGCCAGGTAGAGCGCACGAGTCTGAGAGCCTCTATGTTACCACGCTGCCGAGTAACACAGAGTTCTCGACGTTGGACGAAGCACCGACACCGAGCTACGCGCCTTGCAACCAGGACGACAACAAGAAGAGAAGAAAGAAGAAGACAGAAGATACGAAGATAAAAGATATTCCGGCTACCGCAACGCAGTAGCCGCGCCACCGATGCACGACACAACAGTCATCTCTCGACGAAGAATTCTGGATGCAAAAAAAGAAGCCTAAGAAGACATCGTTGGACCGCCCGACAACGCCCACACCGACCACCAACGCGTATGGTGCTCTTGCAGACACCACGGACCGTCCGGAAGCCATGGAACCCACCGTTACCAGGGAGAAGGTGTCGCCGGTAATCCTTCTCTCGAGAATTGAACCGACGAGAGATCGCCGAGAGTGACGTTCGCAAAGACCTAAAAGAACGCGATGTTTAATCCTATTTCTTGTTTCAGGATGAAAAAGCAAGGAAGACCGATCCCGCTTCTGCTGGTGACGCTCCCAACAGAAGAGGAAGCAAGGAAGATCCAGCAGGTGGAGTACGTGGTACAGCATCGTGTCCCCATCGAAGACTTGAGACGGAAGTCCGGCATCCGACAGTGTCACCGGTGCCAGGTATTCCGTCACACACCGCGTTGCTGCAGAGCAGCGGCACGCTGTGTCAAGTGCGCAGGCAATCACCACTCCAGCGATTGAGTTAAACCCCGTACCGACCGGGCTAAGTGCGTGAACTGCGGTGGTGATCAACCGACCAACTTCGCCTCCCGCAGCCCCCGCGGTTGCAGACCGACGCAACATGCCAACAGCGACATCCTCTCAACACCGAACCGGCGTTAGTTATGCCAAGCCGCAAGTATCGAATGCGTTTAGAGCTGCAGTCGAGAAAGTGCCCGCTCCACCTGCTTTAGGGCTCGACGCCATTGTTGGCCTCCTCGGAGGCTTAGATTTGGCCCTACCTGTCACCCGCAAGGTGGTAGCAGTACTAGCCAAGGCACAGTCTGCGACTGACGTTTTGGGTAAACACTTTCCGGAACGGTGAAGAGAAGGAATGCCTCAGATAAGTATACCAGTATCGACGTTTACCTACTATTACCTGTCCTACCTAACCTCTTAATTGTTCTACTATTGCACAACAATAGCACCGCTATCGTTGTGCAGGAAACAATGACGACTAAACTAATACGTTTTTCTTTTTATTTCAGACATTCGAGGCAGCAGCAATCACCACATACATCATTCCAGAGACAACGGGACAGTCCACACCGCACCAGTACCACAGCTACAACGATCATCTTTTTTTTGAAACTAACAACTACACAACACGATGTCAACAGACATAACAACAACATCATGCTACCCAACAATCACACAACCCACGCGCTGAAGAGGACGAAGACTCCTGGGCAGCGCACCACCAGCACAAACATTATACTTGTATATTATATTTAATTTAAGTGTAATATGTATTGTATTATATACCTAATTTTCTAATTTTTAATGAACTCTGTTGAAATGAATTGAATTGAACGCAAATGTGTTTTCAATTCAAATTTTTTTAACCAAAACAACCCGAGTTATTTTGTTTTCAGTTTTAAGATAATGATCGATTAATAACATTGTAAATGTTTAACTGAAATCCTTTTATTTTTAATAAGTAGTATATTCAATAGCCATTAACTCACGCCACAGTAACTTAGGGTACACAACAACTGTACAAAAAACGAAGAAACATGGCATTGATATCCCCGTCAGAGCATCAACGAATGCTTATTGTAACTTACTTTTATTGATTTTGTGACATCATTGCATGAAGTTCTTGGAAATCGATTTATTCAGTGATTCAAGCTATTGTGGTGGAGACCTTTTATTTAAACACTGTTCTCGCAATTCAAACAAACAAAAATAACGTAAGACCATAATGATTAATATTAATATACCGAAGTTAATGTAAATTTACTCGAAAATTTACATTAGGCCAATTGACAACATATCAATAAATGTATATTATTAGACAGTGCGATCATTATTGTTTGACCGTGCTGCTCCTAGAACAGTACTACTGTTCCGCATCCTTAAATGAAAATAGTGGCGGAAACGCAGATATTAAAATAAATACTACCATACACAACAAAAACTTTTGTGAATGACGAAATGCCTATTATGTAGGCGTACAAAAACTTGAAAAATTGTAATTTACGTTTATTTTCAATTACACTTAATTTTTTAAGTTTAGCTTTATTTAGTTATATTTACGTACATAATACAGTAGATATATGTATATTATTACAGTTAAAAATAGAAAAATAAAATCACATAACCAGATAAATGGAACTATGCTTCATCCGTAAAGAAATACACCAATTAACTTACCTTAAAAGTCCTGGATAATTTAATAATGAGTTTTGAAAAAACTATTTTATTTTAATACAAATGTAGATAAAGAAATAATTGAAAAAGCAAAAATCTATGTACGTTTATGAAATGTCAATCGAAGTTGAAATAAATATTTGTCTAACTTCACCAGAAACTTGGAATAAAAAAGCTGGTTTTTTCGGTCAATCATTGTTAATATCCTGGTATTATGAAATACGTTAAATTTAATTATAATCCATTAAGTGCCTAATGAAAATATAATATATCGTATAAGTAAAGAAAACATGAAAATTACCCGCATTAGGAAATCTGATTGACGTGTCTCGAGGATTTGGGCTTCAAAATACATAAATACTTGTTTATCTAAAAAGCTTCACAGCCGGCATTCTCGTTAGCACATACTTTCGAGTAGGAGTTGTATCTAAGACCACTTGCCTGATAGACACAAGTTATCGGAAATAAGCCAGATATTTAAATAATAATTAATTTACATTAAATTAAAAATATGGACATAAAATTTAAATCAATGACGACCAGGCGCCGGCTTTCTGGGCGTAATTTTTTTCTGGGCCGTACGTAATATTCTTAATTTTGAAAATTATATATTGAGTATAAAAAATCTATGTAAATAATATAAATAATCTACAATTGGCAGTGATCTATAGCCTATTTTCTAAAAACGTGGAAGCTGTCGTGCAAAATAGTGGTAATTTAAATAAGTCTGAGGTCAAAATACAATTTTTGGTGAAAACAAACGAAACCTGTTCAAAAGCAAACACAAGATAAGATAAAACTTCGTTTGTTTTTTTTATGTTGGAACTTGAAATAGACTACTTAAACCAGTGACTCAAAATGACAGTTTCATTAAAATGCAATAATATCTTAGTACTATTTCTGTGGCAACAGGAACTGCAAATTATTAGTACATAGTTGGTTATTTGCCGTCTCTGTTATAAAATATTTAATTCCTTTAAATTTCATACGTAAACGGTTAGTAACATGTAATGTATGCATAATCAATCCATCTCTTATGTCACTTCAATGTTGTTGTTCTACTTCTTAATGTGGTATCAACTTTATACATCTTGAAATCAATCCAGGTTCAAAATTCAAGCAGTTAATAGGACAAAAAGATTGTTGAAACTAAATCCTTTTTTATACTATATGCAGGTAATTTCATACGCTGCCGCTATCTGTGTTAAAAATCAAATTGGTACAGAGAAATGTCAATAAGTTGGGTCCCCAAGTCTTTGATAGAAAGAGGACGAACCGCCTAAGCCGCAGGTTATTATTAAGTTATATCAGGTACACGATACAGTTCTGTGCTTTAATAAAAAAAAGGGGTTGGCTTTACAAGCGAAGATTGATATTTCAACATCTCGATGGTATTGTCGCCTAAAAGCTTTTACTAAAAAGTGATCTATATTTTGGCCGCAAGCTGTTATATCGAGGTTTTCTATTGTAATTGATTAAAAATAAGATTGCCAGTTTTATAAAACATTTATACAATGCTATTGTCTAAAATTGTGGTAGGTATATATTTTACTTGTTTTAGGGTATATTACATTTCCAACACTAAAAAGTTGTTATATTCCTTACCCCAGTAATGACCTCAGTAATTGTGAACATGATATCAACTCAACACCATTATTAGAGATATAAAACTTATCAGAACCGAAATTACAAGTTGAAATTACAAAAATAAATTCATTAATTTTGAAAATAACTTTTTACGCACTAAAATATCTGGTGTATAACACCACACGACCTTCCAACCAACAAAATGGAAATTAAAAGAAATGAAATAATTTTAATTGCAATTTTTTTAGGATTATTATGCATCCCCTTTTGTAATAAGTTCGTTACGAAAATAAGCAACATTGTAAAAACAATAATCTATGTCAAACAAACGTTTAAAACTTCATATCAGACAGAGCTGAATAGACATTTAAAAATTTAAAAGAAATGAAATAATTTTAATTATAATTTTTTTAGGATAACTATGCAACCTCTTTTCTATATGTTCATAAGAAAACAGGCAACATTGTAGAAACAAAAACAATAATCTGTCAGAATGACGTTTAGAACTTCATGTCAGATTAATAGACATAAATACATGTTAACTTAAAAAAAAATTTCAAAGCCGCCCGCTTCTATAAGATATTAATAATATAATTCAACCATTTTCGTTCATATTTAATTAATTTTTTTACCTTGCGTTATATTAAAAAACTTTATGAAGAAAAGTTATGCAAAATTAAACTTTCTTTAAAAAATATGTCTACACTTTTTCTTATAACAATTATTGTTATTCAGGTATTCAGAAAATTTAAACCTACACTCAAATTCTGCCTTAGGAATTTTTTACCGCTAAATTATGAGCCGTATCAGAAAATAGCACAGAACGTAATTAATCGATATCTATACTTATGTATTTTTATATCTTTGAAATATGCAGCTTTTTAGACATTGTTTATTGTTTATTTATTTTTAATTCATACAGTAATCTAGTCTTACTAAGTCGAAGATTTATCAGTAGGTTCCGGTTATAAAATATACACGACTGTTGGTTTTACATAATAATACATAGATCTAAGGGCGCTATATGGGTTAGTGCAATCTTATGTTTATGATACATTTTATGATACAATCATATAAATTTGTAAACATGTAAAAAATAACATATACGTTTTGAATAACTATTGTTCGTTTCTTAGCAATGTTTTTAATTTGTGTACAAATAAGCTTTTGTTCTCAACATTTTCAATATCGCTAATCTCATTGTACAGTTTCGCTATAACACACTTTAAAAGCTGCCTCATTGGCCGAATGGTTAGACTGCTTGCCTTTCACCCGAGCGGCGCGAGTTCAAACCTGGCCGAGGTAGCTGTTTTTTTAAAACGGAGAAAAACCAAAGCGCTCCTTCTTCTCGGATAGGAAGTAAAACTGTAAGTCCCGTGGCAATACGATGATTGACACGTTAACGATCCCTTACTAAAGATGGAATTCCTTTAGTAAGTCAAAATTCTAGTGACGGGTAGTGCTAATAACGATTAGTAGTTGATGCGCATAGAGTTGCCTGACATATCCGTTTGTGTCTAGATCTCGGCCCACGAATACAAAAAAAAACACTTTAAAGTTCTTTCGCCATATTTGTTATAATATTTGGTATTACATCTTTGGTTTCGTATTGGGTAAGGGTGATTTACAACTGTTTTATATTTATTGCTATCGTAGTGATCTATAATGTTGAAATATTTATGTAAGCCTAACTCTGTCAACTTGTCATCTAGCTCTATTAATTTGTGTCACTTAGCATTTTTAGCGCTTTAGTTTGTAATGTATTAATTTTTTTGATATGAGAATGTTCAATGCACCCCCAATTACGCACACCGTTTCTTATTATACATTCGAAAAGAGTTTTATAGACTAAGATTATAATATCTTTGTTAGCATACTGCTTTAATGCATACATACATCCAATAATTGTTTTAGTTTACTAAAGATTAAGTCAGTATGCTTATTATACTTCAAGTTGGAATCGATATCGATTCCCAAATACATAGTATGATGCATTGTGCATTTACAGTTATGTAATCTTATTTTTAAATGATTTGCTGTGTGCATATGAGCAGTGTTGAACAACATACATACTGTTTTAGAACAATTTATAAATAAATTTCGACCATGTAACCATTTTGCTATTTTGTTTACATCATATTGGACAAATGACTGACAAATTTCTGGATTATTATGACTGTACAAAATTACTGCGTCGTCTGCATACATGAATAAAGTATATTTACTTATGACTTGAAAAAGTTCATTTACGTAAATCAAAAAAAGTATCGGTCCTAAATTGCTTCCTTGTGACACACCAAATAAACAAGGTTTTATGTTACTATACTGATTTGACACTTTCACAACACAGAACCGGTTTCGCAAATAGTCTTCAGTCCACTTTAGTTCCTTCCCTGTTATTCCATTTTTCCCTAACACTTTAGTAGTATTTTATGATCTATAGTATCAAAAGCTTTGCTAAAGTCTATGAACAATTCTATTTGATAAAAACGAAAAAACTGCCTCCGCGACTGGATTTCTCCCAAAATTTAATCAGCTCCAAGCGAAATTAAAACAAGTCTACATACAAAATTTTCAGTACGTACGTGTTTTCGTTCTGGAGTTATCGTGGATACTAACATACATGCATACACACGTACGCACGCACGTACGGCCCATAGGGGGCCGATATTTTAAATTTTTTACACCAGGAACCTTCGCGGGAGTGTACCCGATAGCCCGAATGGCAATAGAATGAATGGTGTGCAAAATTTGTTGCCTATATCCTTCGCGCAAGTGAAGGCAATAATTTGTCAATGTTAAGTTTAATTCCAATTGGATGCATGGTACGGCAGCGTATAAAATACGAACAAACGAACATTTATTTTTACCTTCTAACCTACATATATATATATATATATATATATATATATATATATATATATATATATATATATATATATATATATATATATATATATATATATATATATATATATATATATAGTAGTATCCACGACACTTCAAGAACGAAAACACCCACATACTTCGATTTTGGAAGAAATCCAAGGGTGGAGTGTCTGCATATTTCAAAGATATAAAAATACCTAGATATATACCTTAAACATATCGATTAAATATGTTCTACGCAATTTGTTGATACGACGAGTAACCTAGCGACAAAAAATCGTAAGGTAGAATTTAATTGTTATTATTGATGTCTTATAGAAGCGGACGGCTTTGGAATTTTTTTTTTTTTGAAGTTAACATGTTGAAAATGCTGAAGCTGTATTATCGATATTTTTATAGAAGAGGGCGGCTTTGGAATTTTTTTTACGTTAACATGTACTTATGTTTATTAATCTCTATCTGCCATGAAGTTTTAAACCTCCTTCTGACAAATTATTTTTTTTGTTTTTACAATGTTGCCCGTTTTCGTTATGAACGTATAAAAAAGAGGTTGCATAGTTATCCTAAAAAAAATATAATTAAACGTTTTTTAATGGTGTACTTTAAATTATACAATCTAAACGTTTGGATAACACTTACAGTTATCTTCGTCAGTAGTAATATCTGTTAAAATTGTTAAAGACGTTGTAAACAATTTTGTCAAAGTTTTAATTTTTCAACTTTAACAATTTTTAACAGATATTAATTGCTACTGACTAAGATAACTGTAAGTGTTATCGAAACGTTTAGATTGTATTATTTAAAATACACCATTAAAAACCCTAAAAAAGATAAGTATTTTATTGTATGTGATAATGGTGAAAGTTCACATTTTCATAATTAAATGTATTTCTATTCTTTTAATTTCTTAAGTTAGCATCTAGATGTCTTAATATCTGTGTGACATGAAGTTTTAAACTTCTGTTTGACATAGATTATTGTTTTTGTAATGAACTTATCACAAAGGAGGTTGCATAATTAACCTAAAAAATTATATCATTTCTTTTCATTTCCATTTTGTAAATTGGAAGGTAGTGTGTTGTTTCACAACCTAAGTAGAATGGGGGGTTGCAGCGCAGTTTTTGATCCGAACTTTCGAGTGGGCACCGCGCATGCGCCGTGTGTAGTTTAACCCCAGCCCCTGAAGGGTATGCAACAGTGGACACGTATCTTAATTGCCGTCTTCTTTTCAGGCGCCATTGTCAACCCCTTGGTTTCGTATTTATGTTCTTCATCCCGCAGTTAGGGTCCTTTTGGTAGTATTAAGAGTTTTTCTAAGGTCCATAATTACCGAGCTCGACTTCTATCCAAACATGAGCCCAGAATATTCTAGCCTCCTCGAAGGGCGCCCTGTGTAGCCATTTACATATTAGATTTATTTAATATTTTAATTATTATATTAAACATAATTGAGTTAGAACGAATTGGTGGCCAAACCCTATTAGCTAGTACGGTTATACACAAAAAAGGTTGTAGTCGTGTTATAATAATCAGAATTTAATATATTGAACTTTGAAATAGATATTAGAGATACGCAATGTACTAGAAAGGTCTATACAAAATTGCAATGAAAGATGTCATTTCCATACAAATCACAAACAGGAAGATACCACTTGTGTGTTCATATTTATTTATTCTATTTACGAAATAGCTTCCTCAGGGAAAACACATTAAGGGATTTTCTACTCTTTGCCATAAGTTGTTTTTGGGGTGGTATTGTTATATTGATGGAAAGGGAGACGCAATTACCCCATATACAATACAGACAATACCGGTTTAAGTACATGCTAACAGTTTGCTTTTGCAAAATATAACCGATAAACCCGGTGGTAAACCAGTAGTTTCGAACAAACGTTTACATTATTATTCGATCGATCTAAACATCATACAGGTTTATATCGAAAATGATGATATATAGCATTCATTCAAATTTCACAGAAAAAATAATCTATTCAATTATATACTTGTGAAAATAAACGATGAAAGAGGGGAAAATAAAAAAGAAATTTAGAACCTCTGAAAATTTCTAAAATAATTCAGTAAACTATCGGTATCTTTTCTTTCCAAATACTTCTTTAAGTTCTGATAAGCTGCAAGCGATCTTTTCAATTCTTAAACCCACAATGTTGGCGCTGAAGATACCTGCAATGTAATCCGTATAATGTAAAATCCTCGTCGTTTTCTTTGGCTTAGTAAAGTCTCATCCTTTTACAACGAAATACAACCAGCTTGAAAAAGGCCGACGATTATGTAGTTCGTTATTATTTAGGTTATACATTGAAATAGAATTTATAAAAAAAAAAGATGGATTAATATAACACATTTAAGAATCTGCCCGCACTCTTAAAAAGGAACTGTAATTGTATTTATTTATATTAGATAGCTTTTGTGTTTGTGTGGCAGCTATCGTAATATTTAAAAAAAATACAATAGAAATAAAAGATACTAAAAAATTTGTATAACAATAATTTTTTAAATCACATTTCTTTTTCTAAAAAAATAATTTACCTACTATGGATTCTTTAAAAGTTTTAAATATAGTTGTCTGGAAATATACGTCCTAAAGCGAAATAAAAAAAAGTGACATCTCAACTGCATAAATTCCGACAGGATGATGAGGGACCACCCCGACCTCATTTCTATACTAAATCTAAATTTGTCCAATGTACATCTAAGACCAAACTAACTTCAGATCGTATATATGCACTCTAAAAGATCGTTAACTTTAAAGGAAGTATATACGAAAACAATAACTCCATTTAAACTTTGAAAGTGAATTTTGCAAATATCTTATAAATACCGCCGCGGCTTTTAACAAGACTTAAATAAATTATTGAAATAAGATACATCTGCTTCAATCAAAGCAACGCCGCCTAGCGCCGACGATGTTTTCAATTATACTAATTAATTAACAAGATAGATTTTGTTGATAAAACATTTAAAGCGCTCCGATTTAATGTTATTGGATTTGTAAGATGGATATGTACGTATGCGTTAACATGATCGATCTGGCATTGTAGAGGTTATTATAATTATTATACACATGTACACAAAATGCGCAACAATAATTAGCTTAAATGTAAATGTATCATTTATAGTTTTAAACAATATTCATATTATCCAGACGCTTATAAGCTTATGAGTTTTCTGTTTTCTCAGTGTGTGTAGGATCAAAGAACCCTTATTCATCATCGCCGTATTCTGAACGATTCGTTACGTATAAAGCAAACACGAGGGGGTGGTATATAAGGGTGTTGCGCCCTTATAAAGCTAATTTTTGATTACGTAACTCATAACATGATAAAATATTGTAGCCCACACACGGACAATACTATTATAACAAGAAATATTATGTGTAAATACCTTTTTATTCAATAACGACACTAATGTATCATTCAATTATACTTTTGTTTGACTTAAGACTTGTTCTATCATTTAATTCTAAGCTTCTATTTTAAAATATTTTTGAATAAATACTGTATGTTCACTTGGATTAAGTTTAAAACTTAAAGGTGCCACTGTAGTATGCGCTCTACCCCCATATTTTAGTGCAGTGCCCTCACCGGCAATATTTTAGTATATGTTTTGAAAAAAATAAATAAATAAAAAGACAATCCAATGTTTAATGACAATTTTTAATTATGAAATGCACATTACATTACAATTATTACTACCTATCTATATACATTTCGAATGTCATTTAAGAAAGATATAAATAGGTACGTCAGGTTCGTTTTGCCATAATTTCTTCCAAGTAAAATAGTCTAAGTGTGACTGTAAATGATGCGATAGTACGCCTCTCATCTTTTTTAAAATATGAATTTTTATATCAAGCCATAATCTTTCTATACGTTGGGTGTTAGCCAGAGTGTCTGGGTCCACATAATTCACTTGATGGTTTGATGAATAAAACCCCTTTGATTTAAAATGCTATATGCCATTCGTCCGAATATATCGTCGATCCAGGTTGTACTTCTCTTATGATAATTGGTAGCAATGTTGCTCGATCTCGCCGAAGTACAAGAAAATACCGCGCTTCGGTTTTGGGAGCCAAACCAAACACCCATTCTCTATCAACTCTTGCTCCATGATTTTGATTATTCTGTATTTCGGCGTCACTGTCCTCAGATTCAGGAGCTCAATCACCTTGTAACATTCGCCCTCGGTGGTATTTTCTTCTACCAGGAAAATATGCTTCGTCTATCTGGACCGGGTCATCTGGCGTACCAATTAGTGGTCCTCGTCGATTTACTGATACAATCTCGGTGCACACTTCGCGACACATATTGTACTAATCATTTATGGTGTGTTCTCTCCTGCCAGTCAAACCAGCGGCGGTTGTGAAAGGTACTTGCATAATAAACATATAGACCAATTCTAAGATTTGACACAATGTCAGGTTGCAATTTACTCTATTATTTAAACTTGTGTAATGGAAAAATTCGTTTCCTACTCGGATGCTTCTTGTCGTTTGACATCCTTTTCTCGGGCAGCGAAACACTGGCGTAGCTTCTCCATTTCTTAATTTCCTTGGCTTCTTGCATTACAGAACCACATTTGTGACAAGGGTTGTTTTGAACATCGTCATTTAAAAGATGATGTTGCTGCAGAAAATTCACGGCACTTTCTTCTGAATTTACAACTGTAGCGCAAAACTCTTTTAACAACATTTTGGAACTCAAAAACACAGATCTTAAAGAACTAACTTAATATTCCTATTACACCTATATATATATATATATATATATATATATATATATATATATATATATATATATATATATATATATATATATATATATATATTGTAACAACCCTTTATTGTGTTGTATTAAAATATACCTAAATTTAAGGTCTTTCATTCGTTCTGTTGTAAATATAAGAAAAATTTTAATTATTTTACATTATAGGTATGTGGTAGGCAACTTAATTTGCATATCTTTTTAAAGGTTTATATTCCCATAAATTACTTTTCTACTCAAATACGTTTCCGCAATACGTCATCGTGGCGTAATTCTTTGCGCAAAATCCTTCCGCGCACGAGTACATGATCTAACTTCCAAAGCATCCATTTTGAAAGCATTTTTTTGGGTTTTCCCTAAATTTAGTGAAAGTGCCATCGATTTGATGGTAAGATATTTTAACGCATTATACAAACAATTAAAACATTTGCCCTTTTCAGGCACTTTTATTGTAGTTCAGCTTTTACTGTTCCTTTTATTTTGCTTTTACTGCGATTTACACTCTAATTACATTTTAAATACGCATTTAATTTTATGATTGCAAATTTTATTGGAAAATTTCAAAGAATGCATTAAACAGTTTATTCAATTTTTAAGAAGAAAATTTTTAAGATTCCAGTTTGGGTGTGGCCGATAACATATAAGCATTGTTATAGCAATAAATTGCGCAACCATAAACCAGGATTACGTCATCTTAATTTGCAATTCTACATCTTTATTTTTTATACCAGGGATCCTCAAGAAGATTTTGTATATATTGTACAAAGGTATTTATGTAATGATTTTTTTAGTATTTTAAGGTTTTTTTTTCAATTAGTTTTTAAGAAATATTTTATTTAATCATTTCACATTCACTGTTAATAAACACATTCGTATAGTTTTATTTTTTTTTTGATCAAATTTTATTGTTAACAAATTCGGTTTAGTTGTTCTGACATTAAAAACAACTTGGCGCTCGAGATCATTTTATTATTATTACATTTCATTTATTATTATTTATGATCAGTGAAAATAACAGCAGAATTTTAGGTATTCAAGCAAATCGAATTAATGAACCCACCCTATTTAATCTACCGACTAGAGTCAAAGGTGAATAGTGTATCTCCTGTTAGTTATAACGATTTGTGTTTAGGAGAACTATTTACTCATATTTCTTTATTTCATTATTACTTTTATTACATTTTTAAACCATTTACACCTCTTTATTTTACAATATATATATATATATATATATATATATATATATATATATATATATATATATATATATATATATATATATATATATATATATATATATATATATACATACATATACAGGCCTTTTTGTGGGGAAATTTCGAAAATTGCCATAAAAACTGAAAAAAATTAAAGAATTTGAAAAAAAATGAAAAAAAAATCAATTTTAGTAACCTTTACAAAAATTTTCAGATTTTTTTTAATAGGTCAAAGTTATCCAAATAGAAAATCTAATCTATCTTTCCTGAACAGTTACCGCGTCGCCCCATACGAGATTCTCACAACAAGTAGAGACTTGTCTGTCACCGTGCAATATGTCTTTGTGTACGTAGAGTTCATTCAATCACTAAAGAATACTGGCGCAGAAACCAATTTTGCTCTTGAGACTTTTCAGAGATACGGTTGTGATTCGATATGTAAAAATTAAATCAAACGTTATCAATTATACTAACAATGCTTTATACACAACTGTAGAATGAATTCTGATGCAAAGTAAAAATCATTTCAGCAATAATAATGTATTCATCGTTTTGTAATGCATTCGTTTTTTAGTTAAATTAAAGGTAAACGCTTACATTTAGTTCACGTATTGTTTACACTTGATATTTTTAGTTAGCATTTATTTCGCATGATCGTCAAATTCCAAATTTATCCGACGCGCACTTCAGTATTCTTTAGTGATTGAATGAACTCTACTACGTAGTTCAACCCGTTGTTTCGTTAACGTCGTTACCTCACTCAAGTAACTTTCTGTTAATGTGATTCCGAATTTCGACAATCCAACAACGTCTGCCGCAACTGTAAATAATTCGACTAAATCTGATCAAGCAGTTAATTTACCTTCAATGGCTTCAACAAAAGACGATTCAAACCAGCCTTCATGCTCAAATCATGACTACCCTGATGTTTGGAACCTCGCTAAAAAAAAAACGAATTTTGCAAGAAATATGAATGACTGTGTTTTAAAGATCAGAAGCTAGGTTTGCAAAAAGGTACCCGCAAATTTTGATAAAAAAACGAGCGTTCAAGCTTCTAAAGAGTGGCTTAATTGTGAGATAACGTACAGTGGTGATATACGAGAACAAAAATTATTGTCTTTGAGAAAAAAGAATTATCGACACAATGAAAGTGAATTTCATTCTAAGGCCGTGAAAACTCTTGAAGAAGTTGAAAATAAAACCATAGAAACTATTGTTTTGAAAAACATATCAACTGGTAAGGCTATAACGTGTAAAATATTTCGTACGGTTTATAAAATTGTGTTGGCGAATCAATCATTCAATTCGATGGAATCAGAAATCGATTTATAAGAGCTAAACGGTCTCGATAGGGGTCGTATACTTCATTCAACTAATGCATGCTTCAATATTATCGATCATATTGCTCAAGAAATGCGAAAAAAACTTGTTTCGGAAACCATAAAATCAGGAAGTAAAATTTCCATACTAATTGACGAGCCAACAACGATCAGCAATATACCATCTTTGATTATTTTTGTGCGATCTTGTTTACTTAACCATGAGATGAATTTCCCCGTGAACTTATTTTTGGATCTAGTCGAGTTAAAGGAAGGTGTTAAAGCAGCGAACATTTGAGCTCCCTTATGAATTGTCTTCAGTTTTATGGAATGACCAAGCAGTATCTTAAAGATCATTTAATTTCTCTTTCCTGTGATGGTGCTGCTGTTATGCTTGGTAGATCGAATGGAGTTGCGAAACTCATGCGAGATGAATTTCCATCCATAATAGTGTGGCACTGCGCTAATCATCGTTTGGAACTAGCAGCAAAAGAAACGGTTAAGTGTATCGGAGAAATTAATAAATTCAAGGGGTTCATGGATAAGTTATATGCGTTATATCACGCGTCCCCGAAAAATTCCAGAGATTTAAAAACTTGTGCTCATCTGTTAGAGGAAGAACTTTTTAAAATAGGACGAATTTTGAGTACAAGATGGCGAGCTTCTAGCTTTCGTTCGGTTTCAGCTACATGGAACAGTTATGTTGCATTAGTTGAACATTTTAACAATGCCAGTTCTGATGATACCAGAGATAAAAATGAAAAAAGTACATTCAGCGAACTTTTGAAGAAAATCACTAACACGGCGTTTGTCCTAGATTTGGTGCTAATGTGAGCTGAGTTTCGATTTGCAAAATTGTGATATAAGCCTAATGAGTGCTAATCAGAAAATTGAAAATGTGGTTCAAATATTTGGACGAAGAATAACTGAACCTGGTACGTACTATGAAGCGTTGAATAAGCTGTCATTTTTTGGAGTGGAGCTACACAACGAAAGCGGAAGAAATATACAGCAACACATAGATCCAGAGACGTTTTATTCTCAATTGGCAGCTTCTATGAAAGATCGTTTACTAGAATCGAGTGATAAAGACATCGTTCAAGCTTGCGATGTTCTCATACCCGAAAAATGGCCAAATGAAGTTGAAAAAAATATTACGTTTGGAGAAAAAGAGATTCGTACGTTGACAAACAAGTTCCATTTGAATGAACGAAATATTATCCGGGCATTTCGCGATTATTTAGTAGACAAAAAGGTGCAAAAAATTTAACTCCGCTCATCAATACTGTCCATACCATAGTAGTTTCAACGAGCGAATGCGAGATAGGATTTTCGCAGATGAACTTGATAATGACTCCACAAAGAGCTTCTCTTTTAGTGAAAACAGTTTCATCGCTATTGGTTATTAAGTTCAACGGTCCACCACTAAATATCTTTGATCGTTTGAAGTATGTGGATTCATGGTTACTTAAAAAATCATCATTCTGTCACGGACCAAAACAGTAAAGTTCGTAAGCGCGAACAGATTTATGATGAAAATTTGGTTAAAATTTGGAGACTGCTTTAAAATTTATGTACCTACCTTAGGCTAAGTATATTGACAACGAAAGTTACTTTTTTATATTGTTACTCTGTTACTCACCTAAATATAAGTTCTCGTTTTATTTCCAAAGATATGTTTTTAAACAATACAAAAATATGTAAATAAAAATTATTATTAATTTTATTAAATACATAAATAAAAAGTTTACCACCAGTAGGATTTGAACCTACGACCTGTACTTTGGTAGAGCTAACCAACTGCGCCATCAAGGTTCAAGCCCCAATCGATGTAAATTTTGTCTTTATGTATGTAGAACTGATGTAACTTATTCGTTCATAACAAAAACTTATAATAACACAAAAATAATTTACTTCGATTTTTTCCTCAAAACAGAGTGGCAAGGGGTGGGGGGTACAAAAAATTATGGACTTACAACTTTCGAGAATTAGCGTGCCCCAAAAAGAAGTGAGAAAAAGGCCTGTATGTATATATATATATATATATATATATATATATATATATATATATATATATATATATATATATATATATATATATATATATAGAAGTTGATGCGAGTATTTTTGGTCTTTGCTAATATGATAAGAATTAAAGGTTATTGGGCATTAGACCTAGCCAAGTTAATTAAATGTATTTATTATTCAATATTTCGCTAATAAATTATTAGCTTCATCAGGAACTAAAAATGAATTAGACTAATTACAATTAATGTTAAAAATTACTAAATTACTTACAATAAAAGTTGTTAATTAAAATTCGGCTTATGGAAAGACAGTTGCCAAGAGCAATTACACCAATTACTTATAAACATTCTAGAACTAATTGACTACAATTTTACGTACGTTGTGTTAGTGTTCATAGTTGACAGAGCGATGAAAAGTTAAATGGAGAATTTTTATGTGGTTATCACACTCGCATACAATGTGAACGATAACGTGCCTTGAGAAATATTGATACATAAAATAAAATAAAAATTAACATTTAGGATTAACAATCAGAATATACATTCATTAATTGATTGTAAGTTAATTAAACAATGGTTAACAATTTGAATAAATTATAATTAAGTACAATACAAGGTCGTAACCAAGAAGTGGTAAAATTAATTGACAAGAACGTTGGTAAAGCCTGTCCGGTAGAACTGAACGGGTATCGGATTAACAAGGAGGATTGTCAATATATGGTTCTATTGTGCTTGAAACCGCCTTAATGCTTTGCTGTCTCGTACTTATTGTACGTGACAAAGAAAGATGGATATATTATGAATAATGCCTCTATTTCTGCCGAACAAAAGCGTTTGCAACTTTCACACATAATGACAAGGCAATAAGAATCAGATGCAGGTAGAATAGAAATTCAATAGGTATAATAAAATGCCAGTGGTTCTCAACACTGCTTTAACATTACATTTAAAATTTATGGAAGAATGCAAGTTTTATAATAAACATTTATGAAAGCCATTCATAATAATGAATATTCGATTAAGTATAGGTATTTCAATTTACATTTAGAAAGTTCATTGTATACCTAAGTATGGTAATGACGTTTTAGTGTACTCCAATTACAAAAGAATCCAAATAAATATGCAATACTGTAACAATAAGTAATTAATAATAGATTATTATACCATTTAGTAGGTACATATAGGTATAAATAAAACAACTGCAATATCTATATTATCATTATTCTTTGAGTAAGCGTTTATATAAACTAACCATTAATATAATGCCGAAAAAGTTGAGTAAAGAAATTCGCGAATTAGTTTTAAATACAGTCGATTATTTTAAAGAAGTGATGAATCTGAAGCCGAATGACAATTATAATTTTTACATTTAATTATAAAAGTATATCTTTGTAATTTAATTAATATTTACTAACTATAATAAAATGTATTTGTTATTGTTGTTATAAGTATAAGTGAAAGGTGTCAATTGAAATTACTTATAGGTAATTAGTAATCGATTATTATTTTTATTATACAAAAGTTGCATTTCTTCACAAATTATATAATGTTAAAGCAGTGTTGAGAACCACTGGCATTTTATTATACCTATTGAATTTCTATTCTACCTGCATCTGATTCTTATTGCCTTGTCATTATGTGTGAAAGTTGCAAACGCTTTTGTTCGGCAGAAATAGAGGCATTATTCATAATATATCCATCTTTCTTTGTCACGTACAACAAGTACGAGACAGCAAAGCATTAAGGCGGTTTCAAGCACAATAGAACCATATATTGACAATCCTCCTTGTTAATCCGATACCCGTTCAGTTCTACCGGACAGGCTATAGCTAAAAAGCTTTAGTGGAATTATATATAAATAACAAATTACAATAATTGACATTTAAGTTGTCTACATCTGATATAAAGTTGACTGAGTTATGAATGTGTTTGTTGATAGCAACCATTTCCATAAATTTGAGGGTGGTTTTATTATTAGATCGGTTTAAAATAGAAACATTGTCGAATTCAAAAGAGTGGTTGTTGTTTAGAGCATGTGCAGATAACGCACACCTTGTTTTTTTAGTTTTGATGTCACTTTTATGAATGCTCAACCGGTTTTTTAACCAACAAGTAGTAAGACCGATATAAATCTTGGAACAAGTAGCACAAGGTACACTATAAATTACGTTAGATTGCATTAAAAGTTCAGTTTTGTCTTTGATATTAGTGAATAATTGATTAAGTGGTGAAGGATTGTAAAAGGCAAATTTGATTTCTTCATGTTTTAAAATATAGTGTGTGATCTCCGGGATGTAAGGGAGTCTTGAGAATTTTTTCTGAGTTCCGGTACTGATAGCTGACTGTGAACTTATGTTGGTAGGCAATTGGTGGTTCATGTTAATTTGGCAAGTGCTGTTATTGAATAATACCTTATTAACCAGTGTTCTAGGAAATTTATTATCGATGAACATGTTAGATAATTTATGAAGATTCTTCTGTAGTAAACTATGATGGGATAATCTGATAATTCTGTTTTTTAACCCTTTTAGTGTGTTGATCTTCTGTAACATTAGGTATGTGATTAGATTTGAAATTGATGTAACGTCCCGAATGAGTAGGCTTTGTATACCAATCTATGACGACTTTATTCTCTTGTGTTCTAATTAATTTAGTATCCAAAAAAGGCACACCACAATTGTCTTCTTTTTCAACGGTGAACTGAAGTTGATTATGTATTGAATTGAAAGCATTCAAGGTGTTGTCAACTTGATCAACAGGTAACCCACAAATGATGTCATCTACGTATTTAAACAAGAAAGAAAATTGGAATGGTATTAGTTTTTTCACTTTTTCGATGATGAAATCCATAGTAATTTCTGCTAAAACAGGACTTAAGCTACCTCCCATAGGAACACCATCTAATTGTTTGTAATAAAGTCCATCAAATACAAAATACTCATTATTGAATACAAATGTAATGCATTTCATGAAATAGTCTTCATCTAAATTAGTGAATTGTTTGATAACAGGCCATTTAATTTTGATAACATCTAGGATTAATTTGGTGGGAATATTCGTAAACAAGGATACAGCATCAAAGGAAACAATTACATGCTTATCTGGTAATTGGAAATCTTGCATTGAAGAAACAAAAGTAAAGGAATCAGGGATGTTAACTTTATCAGGTACGTTTTTTAAGTACGTGGAGAGAATTGTTGCTAAGAATTTGGATATTTTAGTAGTGGGACTGTTAGTGCAGCTCACATTAGGTCTAAACGCGATAGGATTTTTGTGAATTTTTGGTAGTGAGTAAAGCTTAGATACGGACGAATTAATTAATTAATTTATTATGTTGAACTTGTATAGAATTAGTTGGATCTTTGTTAATGATTTTGTAAGTTCTTTGATATATATATATATATATATATATATATATATATATATATATATATATATATATATATATATATATATATATATATCAGGATTATTAATAATGGGCAATTTACAAACTGATTTTACTTCATTTGTTTTCCTAACAATTGATAACTTAATGATATCTTAATGAATACCTATCAGAATTAATAGGTAATTGAATTTGTATGGGCAGGTAGAGCACAGATTACAGTACAATACAATTCAAGTATGCGCTCTACCTCAAGCGGTGATCGCTTGAGGTAGAGCGCATACTACAGCGACACCAACTTAAATATAGAACTGATTTTGATTTTGGAGAGGTTTTGTTTCTTACCTACTTTAAATAATACTTTGTGGTATTGCGCCATAATTGACTTAACTTCCGAGGTATCAAATGATTTCAAAAGGATTCTAATATGTCTAATAAACTTGCGTTTTTTAAAACGCATTCTTAAGTGCTGTAGTCTAGTGAATTTTACTTGGCCCTGATAGAGGTGCAATTCATCAACAAGGAAATGTTTTAAGTGTCACAATGCACTTGAACATGGGCGAATAATATGATTACCGTTTAAAGGCGGGGTTGCCACCGGGAGATCTGACCGGAAGGTGATATTCCTACCAAGAAAGGGTACTGGCGGATTTTTTTAAAAATTGGGTACAAACAGTAATAAAAATTACTATTAATTTTATTAAATACATAAATTAAAAGTTTACCTCGAGTAGGATTTGAACATACGACATATACTTTGCTATAGTACAACTCTAACCAAGTGAGCTATCGAGATACAAACCCCAATCGATGTAAATTTTATCTTTCTGTATGTAGAACTGATGTAAATTCTAATAATGATTATATTTAGAATTTACATCAGTTCTACATACATCTCGATAGCTCACTTGGTTAGAGCGGTACTTTATCAAAGTACATGTCGAACGTTCATATTCCTACTCGAGGTAAACTTTTTATTTATGTATTTAATAAAATTAATAATAGTTTTTGATTACATATTTACTTTTGAACTTATTCGTTTATAACTGTTGCCATCCGGTGCAAAACCGTGACAGCCCCCCTTCACAATAAAAGTCACCTTAGAATGAAAAATTTCAACAATTTTTATACTAGAAAGAAAGGACGCTAAGCATAAGATTAATAAATTTTGTATATTTATTTGTATATTTAGGTACTGAACATTGTTTACATTTCTTACTTCAATTCAGCAAACTTCTGACCAATATCTTTAAGATTAATTTTTTCTGCTAATTCATGTTCCATAGCTAATGTAGCCAAATCGTTTAGCCGATTTTGGTGGGTGGTTGTGGAACTTAAGAAATGTTTCATTATTTTCAATTTGGAAAAGAACCTTTTTCAACTTGCTACACTTACTGGCAAGGTTAGCAAGATTCTTAAGGCAATGGGGCACCGTCTAAAGTAGCGATAAGTTTAATACCTAAATTGAATTTTATTTTGCGTTTACAAACCCTAAAAAGGAATTCCATCTACTAGCTCACGATTCACCATCAGTCAATAGTATTTCCAAGTCCTTACAATATCTAATTGGCTGCCTCGTTGGTGAAACGGTTAGAGTGCTTGCCTTTCACCCGAGCGGCGCGGATTCAAACCTGGCCGAGGTAGTTGTTTTTCTAAAAAGGAGAAAAACAAAAGCACTCCTGCTTCTGGAATAGGAAGTAGAACTGTAGGTCCCGTGGCAATATTACGATTGACATATTACGAATTTGGTTTCTAAAACATTGATTCTAAAAAAAAAAATAAAAGTCTACTTTAAATTTTAATTTGAGATCTACATCATCGAGCTTTTCGTAAAGAAAGTTAACAGTTTTTCATCGAATTTTGGGACGCGATTGGGTTAACTACAAATCACCTAGGATGTCAATGACCAATTCTTGAAAAAAACTGCTTTTGGACCCTTTTTCTTTTGTACCGAGCACCAGATACCTTTTGCGTCCTTCTGACATTCTAAAATAAACAAAAAATTATTAACAAAGTATTTTAATACTCAATCATCGTAAATACTCTTAAAGTCGGTAGCTAAATTATGGATAACTGTTACTTCATTTGACACCCTAAATACAAAATAAAACAATGATACTTTATACTGTATTTACTTCTTTGCAGGCTTAAAGGTGGAGGAGGAAACGGGATTCGAGGTTCAGATCTCGATCCGAAAAGGTCAAATTTATATAAGACTAGCCAGTCTATTTGAAAAAAAAAGATAACGTCGTTTTGCGATGTTGGAGCCGAGCTACAACAGGCGCTGCTACCAGCAGTTCCTAGAGGAGCGGGCAGCTCAGAGAGAGCTGTCACCGACGACGTCCCAGGAGTTCCGGATACCGCCAGCGATACCGTCACTGCTCGATCTACCGTTCGAGAGAGCGAGCAGCGGCGCGCCACATGCCGCCACCGCACAGAAGAGGAGGCTTAACTCCTCTAGAAGACGCCACCTCCGGCGCCGCAGCCGCAACCGACAACACCGAAGAAGAAGCCCGCCCCGGATATACCAGCCTCGACGACTTCGTGTTGCAAAAGAAGAAGCCGAAGAAGACCCCGAAGGCTCGCCCGTCTACGCCGCCGCCCACGGACAACGGATTCCAGGCCCTGGAACCCTTCACCGACAGCCCTGCAGCGATGGAGCAGACGACGCAAGAGGACACCAGGGAGAAAGAGCCTCCAGTAATCCTTCATCAGAAGGAGAACTGGGTCGCGTTCTCCCGAGAAATGGACCGACAACGGATCGCCTTCACGAGAGCCAAGGCCTTCAGTGAGGGAATCCGGATTCAGCCTGCGTCACTCCAGGACCGAGGCAGGCTGATGAGGTGTATGGATAAGTGTGGTGCTCCGTACCGCACTAATCAGGCAAAGAGCAAGCGATTCACTAAGGTGGTGATACGTGGCGTGCCCGTAGAACTAACCGAGGTTAACGTTAGCTCAGAGCTAAAAATGCAAAACATTAATGTACTTTCTGGTTAAAGGATGAAGCAGCAAGGACACCCGATCCCCTCGTGATGGTAGAACTGCCGACCGAGGAAGATAACAAGAAGATCCGAGACGTGAAGGACGTCGCCCTCTTCCGCGTGACTGTAGAGGATTTGCGGCGGAAATCTGGCATCGGGCAGTGTCACCGGTGTCAAGGTTTCCGTCACGCACAGCGTTGCTGCAGGGCGGCAGCACGCGGTGTAAAGTGAAGTGCGCCGGAGATCACCACTCTAGTGAATGCACGAAACCCCGTACAGACCGGGTTAATTGTGTTAACTGTGGTGGGGATCACCCCGCTAGCTACAGGGGCAGCCCGAAGTTCCCTCGGCCTCTAAAATGGAAGAAGACGGAACTACCACAGCGACCGAAGAGGACACCGCCGACGACAGCGCCTTCTTCAACTCGGATCGGCGTCACTTACGCCCGAGCGACGGCAAGCAAGGTTGAGAAGGCGGAAGTACCTAGAACGGCTCCCGCCGATGTCGTTACCCCGCCTGCCCAACCCTCCTTAGGGTTCGACGCCATATTGGGCCTCCTCGGAGGTCTCGATATGGAGAAGGCCCTACCTGTCATCCGTAAGGTGGCAGCGGCGCTCGTTCAGGCGCTCGTTGATACCCCCGTATGCTTGGGCGAAATAATGAATTTAATAAAAACAAATATTTTGTTTAAATAAACAGCTTCTTCTACACGCTCAATTCTTTGTTCACGATATCACCCTGATTTGCCCTATACCTTGGACTATCTTGGATTTTTTAATGAGATAAGGTTTTTTCCATCGTAATAACGGCTTTTGTGTACGACTGGTATACATTGAACTTTCCGTTCAATGCTGTGCGGAATTCATTTTGTATGTACGTAACAATATTATAAGTAAAGCACTAAGAGAGTCACTGCATTACGCTTTTAGGTGTTTTCCGTGCCGTGTTAAACTTGACTTATCTATTGGTATCTTTTTTTGGTGCACGCAGCACGATTTAAAACGCTTATAACCTAGAGATTGCTTCTTAGTTCACCGCCCGCGGTTAGAACGATAAAGGCATATAACCGCATGAGCTGTATGAATATAAGCGCTAATCCGATATTCACATTTACTCATTTTACCAACTATATCTATAAATGCGTAGTTTTGGAGTTACAGGCTATTTAATACGCAATTAACATTTTTGACAAAACCAGTAATTAGCGTCAGATACTGTTACATGTTATCAGCTACAAATACTGATAGCATTTATTCCGATCAGTAAGTAATTAGTGTCATTTCACTACAAAATGTGTTACACCAAAGCTGAAATGTATGATATGCACTTTGTTTATGGTCTTGCTAATGGAAATTCACTCAAATCAACACGTTTTTACGTAAAATCATAAGACGTTTGTTCGTTTTCATCATTGGCTAAGTGAAAACGGTACTTTTGTAAAACTGAGTTCTGATACAGTATCTTTATGTTTCACAATTAAAAGTATAGTGATTTTGAAAAATTATACAAGCCTTTTCGAAAGTGTTTATGTGGTCAACTCAACAATGTTGCTACTACAATGGTAAAGCAGCGAAATGTTTGCGGTTACCTTGCTACGATCGAAAGAGGTGTTTGGCTTTGAATGTATAGGTCTTATGCATAGATATGTTTCATGAAAATGTTAACTACATTCACCCTAAAATGACTTTTTTTTACTTTGTTATACGAAAAAAAAAACTCTGCCGAGTTTTGGACAGTTTAACACATTTTGGTCATTTTTAAAACGATATGGACCATTCTCAACATATTCACAAAAAATACTTTTTGCAAATATCTCGAAAAGTATTAAGTTTAGAGAAAAGTGCAGAGATCTTTTTTTAGAGATAAATTAATTTTGAATAAGCTTTATTTTCTGGCAGTTTTCCCAATAATAATAAATAAGTCGTAAAAAAAGTGTGTTTATAGTCATAGCTACTACTGGAATATCCCGGTTCCATTATATTGTGGTTAAAATGCAGAAATAAAGGTGCTTACAGCTTCTTTATGCTTCACACTTAATGGTATAGAAGTTTTGAAGAAATTATACTAACCTTCTCGCATATGCTATGTGGCCAACTCAACAATTTTGCTGCTGCAGTGGATTAGCGATCGATGGAGGTGATTCGCCTTGAAGGTATGGGTTTTACAGTGTAATTTTTGTTTCAAACAGACCTGTTAACTACATTCACCACAAAATGACTTTTACTTTGCTATGGGCGAAAAAATCTCTATTGAGTTTTGGGTAGTTTAACACATTTCGGTCATTTATTGAAACAATTTAGACCATTTTCAATATATTCACAAAAAAGCAGCTTATGGAAGATGTTAGAGTACTTTTTGTGAATATCTCGGAAACTTAACTTTAGAAGTGTAGTGACCTTTTTTTAAAAGTTGACTTAATTTTGAACAAGCTTTATTTTATGGCAGTTTTTGAAAGAATAGTAAATAAGTCGTAAAACTTATTTTCTATCAGTGCGTTTATAGTGATAGTTAATCCTGGAATATACCAGTTCTATGAAATTCCGGTTAAAATTCACAAATAAAGGTGCTTTAAAGACAGCACTAAGGTAGCTCGATAATCATCATTTTTATAGTAAAAATTATAGACTTTTTGGAAGATAAAAACAATTTTAAAAATGTTTTCCATTATAACAGTTTTTTGTAAGGTAATAAATAACCCCTGAAATGCTACATACGAGGCCCTTAAGCAGTCCTCATAAATATTTGAATTAATTACTTTTCAAAAAAACATTTTGTTGGTTAAAAAAGGTATTTCATGAGGCTTGAATGTGTTTTATGTACATTTCTCGAAAACTATTAACTTTAAAACAAAAAGTGTTAGGCAGTTTTTGAATGTAACTAAATGTCTTAATTATTCATTACTTAATTAAAAATTCTGATGTGCTCAGGACTTGCTTTGTCATGACTATAGCAATCAAAACAATAAATTTGAGTAGCCATAATATTTATATGTAACAAATGAAAAATTGATAATTGATACAGATTAATTATTCGACATATGCAAATGTAAATTTTCATGATGCAAACTCCTAGTTATACAAATACTTATCTTTTAAGGTTATAAATCCAGATAAATTATACAAGATGTATACGTTTCGATAACAATTACAGTTACTCTTGTCAGTAAGAATTACAGTTTCAAAAATGAACTAATTAAAGATCTAGTTATTTCGTAGCAATAAGGAATGAACGTCGAATGAATGAAGTTTTAAATTAAGTCTGCTTGCATAGACAATTTTCATTATCTTTTATTTATTGATAACGACATGAAGAATATATTTGTTATTATTGCAAACACAGGTATGTAGGTAAATAAAATTTATATTTTTAATTACCTGAAAAACAAGTGTAAGACAGGAAAATCATGTGAAACGTATTTACATTACACTACATGAGCACTTATTAATATAAGTACTGCAGCCTATTTGTTGGTCAATAGGTTAAAAAATTGGAAAGCACACAAATATACCTAATTATGAAAATGTAGTTAGGTATGTCATTTTGTTCCAAAAGGTAAGTAAAATGGATTCCGTTAATCACATTTTAATATCATAATCTGTTTAGATAAATTGTTCTTTTGTTTGAAATGAATATATTAAATTGAATTTTAGTCAAATTGAATTAGAATCGCTGTTCAACGTCAATGTCATTAATTTGTCATTACTCGTTCTACATATTTTAATTTAATTATTTTGATAACTTTATATTAATGCAAACATTATATTGTTAGATTGAACTTTGATAAACCACAACAAAATAGTTCTCAATAAAACTGAAGTAGAATCTTAATTAATGAATTAAATACATTAATCATTGACATTTTTACTTTCTCATATACTTACGTATAAAGAGAAAGCTATGTAATCAGTTTAAATTTTCAAACATTTTTTTCTTGCATTTCTCGACGTTTTATGGCATAAACAACACAAAAAAACACATTTTTAGAAAAAAATTTCGTGTCTGCCTGTCTGTGTGTGTGTGTGTGTGCACGCGCGCACGCTTGTGCGTGCGTGTGTAAACCATTAAAGCTATCGATATGAAATTTGGTACAAAAATTCTTTGACATAAAATCTAGGTCAAGTTCGTTTATGAGCAAGATCCAACCAGTTGCCAGGGCATTTTTGGGGGCTTAGAAAATTTAAAACGTTCATTGCTTCAAATTTTAAAAATTATAAAATTAAAAAAACCAACTTTTTCATATAATTTCAAAAAAAAAAAATAACCAGTGGCACTTCGTTTTTAGGGTACAAAATTGTACATTTTTTTGTTTATAGACCGATCTTTTTGAAAGTCGGATATTGCGGGTTTTAAGATCGCCAAGTATAATTTTGAAATTTTGAAATTTGAATTCTACTGTAACACTTTTTATTGCATGTTTTTGTATGTAGAAAACATTAGATAAGCTAGTAACAATTAAAACAAACAAAACCGGCACAAAATATTCTTAATTATCCAGAAAAATTTAATATATTGTTATAATCTACAATGATTTATTTTAAATATCAGGTGAAACACCTACTTTGTCAAGTTGTCCAACTAACTTGAATGTTAAATTGTGTTCCACTTGTGGTAGCGTGTCTGTAAGATTGGCATAATATTATCTATGCCCTTGTAATAACTCTTCTCACAGATAACTGTTGAGGTATAGTGTTGTTGTGGTAAAATAATACCTTTCTATTTTCTAATTCCCTGCCTCTTTAAGCTATTGGAATAAATACCAACATGCATTTAGAAGAAGTCAAGCGAAATTAAGTTTGGTTCAATGTATTCCGAATTTTGTTGCTACACAATACCACAGGTGATAATATGTAATGCAACAACCTTCAGTACCACAGTAAGACCAACTTAACTTAACTGTCGGAAATAAACATATTATTATTATTATTATGTGAGAGAGGTAGAGTTATCGGTGTTTGTAAAGCGATTCTCCCACATAATTTTTTTTTCTTGATAAGTTATTGAAAGATAATGGGCGTTCTCTTTTACGCTTAAACCCAATCTAACTAATATGGAGTACGATGACAAGAAAAGTGGCAATGATTAATCTGCAACAAAAAAGTAGTACAATTTGTAATTTAAAGAAAAAAGCATCTTCAAACATAACTTAACAGGAATGAAAAATATACTGTAAAGAAGTTAGAAAAAATGTGGAAAAGAGACTGTCTAATAAAAAGCTTAAGCTTTACTGTAAATACTAATAGTAAAGGTTCAAGGGGTCAACTTTATGGTTAGTTAACATTGTATTATTTTCTATGTGACATTTTCAATGTTGGGTATAATTTTTCAAAAACTGTTGAAGCAGCATTTTTAAAGACTTTTATGCAAGTACTTCCATAAAATAAGTTATGTTAGAATATTTTGGCTTATCACTTATTGACTAACAATATCGTACAAATAAAGTGACGCAGAATTTATGCAGATGAGCATTTCCGTACCAAGAATTTTGTTTTAAATATTTTTACGAAACGTAACTCATTACGCTACTGATAATTTTAACCTATCATATAATATAGTAACAAGAATATTTGAACCTACCATATTAGTGGATTAAAAATGTGAACCAGTCGCTCGTTAGTTTGAAGTGAATAATTTATTCTCATTCAAAAATAAAACTAGATTCATCCAGATAATAGATTTCTTTCAAAATATCTAGACGTGAACCTAATGTGCAAATTTCAGTGCGATTGAACTGTCTGTTTTGGCCTAACGAACTGTCATAATAATATAGTACTGTAGCCTGGTTTTAAGGATACTTATATCTGTGTCGGATGAAATAAATAAACATTATGTATAGGAGTTGGTAAAAATTAACGGAAGAAAGGAACTGTTTTAAAATTTAATTAAAACATTCCAATGTATAAAATAGTTGTTTATGACAGGTTCACTAAAAGAGGCCGTTGTTGGTATTAACGTGCCTACAAGTTCATAATTTCGTAAATAAGGAAAAAGAGAAAATACATTTTAATCGTTTCTACTACAGTGATGTTGAGCAAGTTGTGCTAAAAATATTTCCCGAAATAAAACTTTTACGAGTGAGAGACTGTTGAGATGCTCAAATAAGGTATCGATTAGTGAGAGTATAAGTATTGGGTGGTAGAAGAAACATTTGGTCCCGTCAAGTACATAATTCAGGAGTCATCGTGGATAATTATATGGTTACGAAACTAGTGGTATCCGCTTTATAACTAAAGGAGCATCGGCTGTTTCTACCCGCTTCAGGTATTCTCGGAAATTACAGTGACCTGTTAACCAATTAAAGTAATACAGTTTTTTTGAGTAGAGAGAGTAGCACAAGATCATAAATTTTTAGTACCGTGCCACTAGTGGTTGAATCTAGAAACCTATTTTTGGTCTGATTGTGCAATTATGTAATATATACCTTATAACGGGGTTTTGTATTTATGCATAATCATTTGTTCCTACATTTTTTATATAATATAGCTAAGACAATTAATTGTTATTTCTAAGAAACCACTTTAGTGGTTTATGTGAATACCACGCGGCATAGCTTTTTAAGTTTATTAAAATTATTTTCTTTATTAAAGTAAATGTTAATTTTTAAAATTTACAGCCGATCTTTTTTTGATTAGTATTTAAAAAATAATCATTGGTAAAGGTTACGATTTAAATTCATGTCTGGACCTGGAAGAGTTCGAGATACATTAATTAAGACGAGTTATTTACTAAATTATAAAGTTACTTTGATAATTACTTTGCATGTCATCCACCTTAAAGTGCTTAATGAATGGATTGGAATAAATGTTAACATTTTGTTTTCCCAGCCACCTTTTTTTTGCTTAATTTTAATACAGGAATGGACGTAATGTTATATGCAAGAGAAAATTACCTTTTACAGAGGAACTATGATAGATAGTATAGGGAACCATAATACAGATTGAAAGCCAACTTATATCCCCATCGAACTATGCCTATCAAACACAGAGTGTTCTATTTATAATAAAAGAGTTATTTGACATAAAAGTTTATCAAGTTGAAAGTAAATTTTATAACCCCCTGTATAATATTTTTGCAGTATTTTCATATGTCATTTAAACCTTATTCTTATGGTAAAACAGTCATGTCAGCTGCGAATGAACATTTGTAATCTACTGGGTGTACGAGACATTTGACGTTGAGTCTGTATTTTTTAAAAAATTGAAATATTTCGAGAACGATAAGTTTTAGGTATAGGAACCATAACAGTAACTAAACTTTTTTTAGTCTCTAGAATTCAAAAATGAGAAAAAATACAGGATGTTCAATTTAAAAAGTCATATGTTTGATATGTATCTTATTGTTTTATTGTTGCCACACCCTGTATATATCAAAGTAATTTTAAATGTGCACATAAAGACCCTAATAATATATATATATATATATATATATATATATATATATATATATATATATATATATATATATATATATATATATATATATATACAGGGTGTCTCAGAAACATGTTGCCAAACTTTAGGGGTTATAAAGGCCGATGAATTAAGTACTTTTGCCTTATAAACGTATGTCCGGAAATGAGTCGTTAAGGCACTAGACGAAGAAATTGCAGAATGTTCGCATTTACGACTTTTTGTATTTTTTAATATTTATTAAATAAGAAAAACAATAAAACATTATATTAGTTGTTCAAAATTGCGGCCATCGACACGATTTTGGTTGCTCCAAATATGAGTAGTGCGGTCTTTGAAGTAACTGTCTCTAGTAAAACAAGCTTCATTGATAAGCTTTTTTAAATTCTGTTTTTTCTTCCATCTCCACTGATCGAGTCGTTCTTTGCTGACTTGTACCTACATTTGGTTTAAAATTTCCTTTTTCCATTTCCTCAAAACTGAAATGTTTCATAGCATAAGAACTTTTTCTTCATCAGTGAACATCACTCTATGCCACTCTTGGTTCCAGTAGCAACCTAGATCACTCCAAACGCTCCCGTCGATGTTGAGCCGTTAGTGGTAACACAACCTGTGGCTGATAGGATTGTGAGCCGAAAGCTCTGATTCTGCGGTAAACCGTTCGAATGGTTACAGGACGAGCTTCGTTAGCTAACCATTGATCGGCAATTGATCTGGTGCTTGAGAATCGGTTTCTTGTTTCCATAAGTTGAAGATGGCGGTCCTGCACCTCATTTGTTCTTCTTCGCCCCCCAGTTCCTCTTCTGCGGCGTTCCTGACTTCCTAGTCCATACCTGATAGTAGCGCATGGTACTGGTTTGGTTTCGGTTAAGGCGATTTGCGATTTCTCTAAACCAAACACCACTTTCGCGCAAACGAACAATACGAATTCGCTTAATTTCCACGTTGGCTCACTCTAGGTATGATCACACCCTCAAAGCAAACAATCACAAGCGAAAGCAGTAAAGAACTGAACACAATATCGCACAATATACACCTGACAAAATTGTTCGAAACAACTGTCACATAAGCCATTGCCACTTGATCCGAAATGAATGAAATTTTAATCAATTGCTAACTTTTAGTAGTTAAACGTTTCTGTGAAGTTTGGTCAAAATATTCCCAACGCTTCTCGGTGTTGCAATTTCCATGGCACTGAATATATATATATATATATATATATATATATATATATATATATATATATATATATATATATATACAAATGCAACATCCTGTATATTTTTCACATTTCGATTCGCCGTGAAAAGTAGATACTAATTGATAATAGGTTTCATAGCCATAAGACGGACACATCTTGAGCTATTGACGCTTTATTTGAAAATATTGACATACAGAAGAACAAATAAAACAATATCCGGAGCAAATAAGAAAATACGAATGGCAAAAAAATTTAACTGATAGGAAAACTTAATTAATAACTAAACAATAAAATAATTCTCTACACCCAAAAATAAGTTGAACAAGTAAACATAAACGAATAACACCATAAATTCAAATTAAATGTTCAAAATGCTGACCGCGCCTAGCAATTCGCTCGGTAAACGAAATATTCACTCGCAACAACTTTAGAGGCGAAATGGATTGAAACGCAGCTCTAATTCTATTTTTCATATCTTAGCTTGTGGTGGGTGGATGTTGGTAAACTTTTTCATTAACGTAGCCCCAAAGGAAGAAATCAAGGGGCGTAAGATCCGGTGATCTGGTTGGCCAGTTTTGCACACCACCTCGTCCTATCCACCTCATCGGATAATTTCTATCGAGATATTACCTAACGTTGAGCGCATGGTGTGGAGGGGTGCCATCCAGTTGAAACCACATCGTACGAATATTATCTACCTAGATATTTTCCAAAAGCTCGGGTAAATCATTTTCTAACTGTAAATATTTTTCTCCAGTAAGACTCCCATCAAGGAAAAAAGGGCCAACCACATTAAAATTGATTTATATCACCCCACACATTAACTGACCATCGATACTGGTGATCAACAACTCTTAAGATGTGTGGATTAGTATCTGAACAGTGATAAAAGTTATGTGTATTGATATTGCCATTATTGTGAAAAGTTGCCTCATCCGTAAATAGAATGTTATTAACAAAATTAGGTTCTTCATTGACTTTAGTAGTTACCCTTTGGCAGAAGGATTCGCGATTTTAAACTTAAAGCTTGATGTTGCTCGATTTGGTAAGGGTGCAATTTGTTTTTTTTTTTAATAAAGCTACGAACTGTATTTCTATTTAGGTCTGGATGTGTACTTAGCTCTCTAGTACTAATTTGCAGATTTTCTATAAGAGATGCCACACTTGAAACTCAATTTCTTCATTTGGGCTTGTTTTTGCGCGCTTGGGATAACACATTTCCAGAATTTATAAATCTCTCAACTACATTCATAAACAATTGTTTCGCGGCTGTCTTCTCTCTGGGTATCGTTCACAGTACAAACGGGTAGCCAGCAAAGCATTTCTTTGAGTTTTGCCGTAAATAAAGTTCATATTGACCATTTCTTCTTTGGAAAAATTCATTTTATACAAAAATTGACAAAACGACAATCCAAAAACATGCAAACTAATGGAACAATATTTTAATGATTATACAAACGTCAAAACAATAGATGCGATTGTTCCTCTTTATTACGAGCGGCTAGCCTACCTGATTTGTTTTGTTGAATTCTATTGTCATAGTAAATTTGTATTTCAGAATATTTTTACGTAAAATCGTCAATACCTCAAGAAGGGTCCGTCTTATGGCTATGAAGCTTATTATCAATTAGTATCTACTTTTCGCGGGGAATCGAAATGTGAAAAAATATACAGGTTGTTGCATTTAAAAAAATGGAGAAAAATTACATTTCGCGAAAGTTAATCATTCTGTATAGTTTTATATGTTATCGAAAAATTTCCCAGTTTGTTTGTTAGTACACTATTATTAATAGTCGGTGGTATAAACAGATTTACAAAATCGTAATGACAACGGTCGCATCAAAGTTAACTCTATTTTGGTACTAAAGTGGCGATATCTGCAGAACGGTTAGTTATACAGACACAAAGTTCTATCCCTTTATTCTAAATGTAACCGTGAATCCAAAAATTCAAAAATATACAGGGTGTTCCATTTAAAAACACTCAGGTTTGGGTTGGCATATTTTGCTCAATCACCCTCTATATACCGAAATATTTTTAAAATGTAGATCCAATGATCGTGTATTACTACACCTAAATTGGTTTTGATATCTCTAATAGTTAAGCAGCAATCCTCCGTCCACACAGTAGACACCCATCCTATATATATATATATATATATATATATATATATATATATATATATATATTACTTTAGTGTTAGATGAGACAGAATTTTTGCCACTATATACCATATAACTAGTAATATGAAGTTAACTAGTGACAGAAAAAGTTTGAAATGTGATGTAAAGTTAAAGGACATCAACTTGAATAGTTAGTTACTCTGCTTCACTGTTTGCAGATCTTGTTAAATGTGGTGTGGTTTATTTTTACTTCCCTAAAATGTTTTTTAAAATGAGGGATTTTGTTATTTTGATTTGAATAACCGTTTGGAACAATTTGAATGTTTCTAGAAACAGATAAAACTCTGGGAACTAAAATATTTTCTCTCAGCTTTTTCAGTCCAACTATCACCATAAACACGAAGTAATCCGAGTATTTCCCAAAAACTAGAGAGGATAAACACTGTTGGAGTTTTATAATGAAACATTGTGAGCGAGTTAAGTTACTGATCAAGTAGACATTCACCTTCTACAGTCACGAAAGTTGTTGTCAAACTCTACAATAACCAGATTTTAATGCAACTAAAATGTAAATTATTCCCTAGGAACATAATAGCAATGAAACTTCCCCAGGGAAGTGATATTATTCTAATAAACAGAAAGCCGCGGATGCCTAATTGCAAATGGTCCCAGTACTACGAATTTAACAAATAACTGTTTTTTGTTATATAGTTCTTTTTTCGCTAAGGAAAATTAAAGGTTTAATACTTCATTAGCGAATTCTTCAAAGAAGAATTCACTGTTGTGGGAGTTTCGTCCGTCCGTCCCTCTGTAGATATCAAAATACCGTTTTAGTGTTAAGTTTGCTACACATTAAGCTAGAAAGATCAATATAAAATTTTACAATATCTTTGCCTACTTCGTCAGAAAGTCAAATTAAACCTCCAATTCTGGTATAAAATCAGCCCCGGTGAAGCTTTGTTCTCCTATCTCTTCTACAAAAGTAAAAGACAATTCCTCCCATAGTGCACAGCTTGATTATGTACTAAAGCATTGTGTAAAAAAACGCGTACAAAATTTAAACCTAAGGCCGTAGGGTGCATGCACTTTAGAGAAGACGTCTTTTTTTTATGATTGTGGACCTGAACAGGCTAAATTTGACCTATCGTGCTACAGCACTCAGGAACACTTAGGAGGATGGATAGAGGGATAATGAATTGCCAATAGATGCATATGAACAGCTACCTTAAATTTTCTCATGTCATAAGTGAGAGGAAAACAGGAACTAGGGAGATCATTCCAGAGTTTAGAAGCCGTGTAGAAAAATGTGGATTGCGCCCGTTTGGTACGAAGAGTGAATATTTGTACTGCATACTGATGATGTGAATGAGCGAACCGACTGTTTCTCGCAAAGATAGCCCGAGATGGTATCAAAGAATCTAATACAGCAGCACAATAGCTGTTGTAATAACGATAATACAAAGAAAGAACTGAAACCATCCTTCTATGCTCAAGGGACTGTATGTGAGAAGTGAAGGACGGGTCATTTATAAGCCTAATCGCTAAGAAAACAATTTACTTTACTTGACTTTGGTATTTCTTTTACTTGTATAATGTTGTTAATGAACTATCAATGTGGTATATAGTCAGATCTAGAAACATTTTCAATATGCTAGTGTAAACCCCTACTATATTTGGTATAATTTAAAACAATGTTAGATGACTTTATTTACGAAACATTTTAAAATTTCAATTAAAGGTTGAAATTGGCAACTTTTTACATTTATTTTGATACTAGGCAATCTTCAAAAACATTTTGAACCTTAAGAATGTCCAATTATAAAATAAACTGTAAGTGAACCTTAATTGTTCGTACAGAGTTGAAAGATGCAAATGTTGATAACTTGAATGCAAATTTTTTAAGATTCCTCTTACTTAAAAAAGAACTCAACATTTCTACATAAAGAATGCCAGAAAACACGGTAGTTATTAATTTCACATAGCAATCTTACATTCAGTTATATTAATTTTGCATAAAATTTAAAGTAATTAATATTGTTCCCTTATTAAACAATGGTCACACGTTATGGTATAAAAGATTAGTAATTAGTATATTTTGACATGTAACAAATCATTAAATACCTTTACTAGGTAAAAACCCAGAATTTGCATAAGTATCTGTTGTTTACAAAACAATTTTGTAAGGTTTGCGGATTACAATTAAGATAAGTAATTAAAGGTATATTAACGGCAAATTAAAGTTTATAGTCCCACAGATAAAGGACAGAAAGCTATTGTTAAGCAACTAATCCCCTAATTATACTTATAAATATGATAGTCTTAATAACTAAACAAATCAGGGTGCCGATCTAGAATAGTGTTACAATGCCTTTAACCTTTTAAGAATCAAATTATGCATCAAATGAAAATTATTCCAAAGTGTGGAAGAAATGTGATTTCTAATGAACAATAACCTGGGTAATAAAATACATATTTTTTTTGGGTTTTTTAATGGTGTATTTTAAATTATACAATCTAAACGTTTAGATAACACTTACAGTTATCTTTGTCAGTAGTAATATCTATTAGAATTATTAAAGATGTTGAAAACAATTTTGTCAAAGTTGATAAATTAAAACATAAACATCAGCTTGCTATTAATGTAAATGTTAGAGAAATCTGTAAAGCCAACTATAGAATTAATTTTTAGTAAAGAATAATTAATAATTAAGGAAACGTAAAGCACAATTATTGTCGTCACTCACTTTTTTATTACGATGCGGAGAGAAAAAATTTACCCAAAGTTTATCTCTATTAAAAGAAATTTTAATAACACACAAGCTAATCATATTTACGGAAGAACTGAAAACGCTCTTCTGCGTAATCAAATACATATTACAAGGAAGTTATTGGATAACACCGATAGAAATCTTTTATATTTAGATTTAGAAATTTCATCTATATTGAATAGAGAAGATTGGCATAAAATTGATTCTATAACGTTTAAATCTATGGAAATAAATTTTGACATCTCACGTCAACATCAAAAAGAAAAATTTAATAAATTATATAAACAACAAAATAATGACCATCTATTGATTATAAAAAAAACAGTTATAAACCTTTCTGATAATGTTGTTTCAGATTACGCTATTGAAACTCTTTCTAAAGGGGGAAATTTTGCGATAACACTAAGAGTAGTACCTTTTGAAGATATAATTTCCAATACCGAAAACTCCATTAAATCATTACCTTTTAATGCTGCTAATGAAGTTAGATATAACACCGTTAACATATTACGTAAAGCAAAACCTCCAAAGAGCAACTTATCCTTTCGCCAACGACGTGATTTACTTGATCTTAAACGCAATGAAAGTATAATAATATTAAAATCAGATAAAGGTAATGCAACTGTTATATTAAATATGAACGATTATAACATTAAGATAGAACAAATGTTGGGACCAGAAACTTATCGTGAAATACCAACAGATTCAACAAAACAGTTTCTGTTAAAAACTAAAGAACTGATTAAATTATCATCTATTCCTGAAGAAATGAAAAAGAAACTAACTAACTCTGAAGCTATTTCACCAAAACTGTATGGTTTACCAAAAATTCATAAACCTAATATTCCTTTAAGGCCTATTGTTAGTGCAATTGGTTCTCCTAGATATAGCCTTGCAAAACATCTTACATTTTTATTACAACCTCATATAGGAAAAAGACCCCATTACATTAAAAGTTCTGCCGACTTTGTTGAAAAAATGCATAGTTTCAAAATTAAAGTGTGATCTAATGGTCAGTTTTGATGTTGTTTCACTTTTTACAAAAGTGCGCCTCTAAAAGAAACTATTGAATACATTGATCGTCTTTTTCCAAAGGGCATAACCATTCTTTTTCAGCACTGTCTTACTACAACTTATTTTCAGTGGAATAGTAAATTTTATGAACAGACTGATGGTGTAGCAATGGGTAGTCCTCTTAGTCCTGTTATAGCTAATTTTTACATGGAAAAAAGCGTTACAAAATACACCTATTTGGAGACATGGAGAAGATGCACTGCATAAGTTTTTGGTTTTTATAAATGGTATACATCCTAGTATTCAGTTTACCATGGAAAAAGAAACTAATGAAAGTTCACCATTTCTTGACATATTAAGCTAAAGATAATAATTCACTATCTTTTAAGGTTTACAGAAAGACGACACATACTGATAGATACCTTCATAAATTATCCAACCACCATGCATGTCAAAAAATTGGTGTAATTAAATCTTTAGTAGATCGAGCAAAACGAATTTGTAACCCTGAATTTTTGGAAGATGAATATAAATATTTAACAAAATCCTTACAAGATAATGAATATTCACTTATAGATATTAATAATGTTATTACACCTTCTAGACATAACCTTAAAGGAAAACCAGTTCTTAATGTTGGTACTGCTTTTCTTCCTTTTATAGCTAATGTTTCAGATAGAATTTAAAAAATCCTAATTAAATATGGCATTAGGACTATTTTTAAACCTATAAGAAAAGTTAAAGAACATTTAAGATCACCTAAAGATGTTTCAAATCCTTTATCATCTTCCGGGGTGTGTCAGTTATCTTGGTTATGTGGAAAAGTATACATTTGAACCACAAAACGTTGCTTTGATACAAGACGTAAAGAACATATGAGATTTTGTAGATTAGGCCAACCAGAGAAGTCTGCGGTGGCTGACCATGCCTTAAATAATCTAAATCATGACATTCATTTTGACAATATGGAGATATTGTCAAGACAAACTCATTATTATGTTCGTTTACAACGTGAAGCTATTGAGATATATAAACACCCTAATAGTTTTAATAGACAAGAAGAAAATCTCCATTTGAATAGGTTTTGGCATCTTATAATTTAAAAAAGGCATAATGATACATCTTGATTTTGATTTTAATTTTGACTTTTGGTATGCCTAGATTTTTTGCTGTGTTTTTTATAGACCTTGAAGCAAATGTTTTACCAATTATATGTTAAATTACCACAGCACTATAATTTAACATAAGTAGTTGAAATTAAGATTAAAATTAAAAAATTACAAAAAACGTTCTGCATTATGCTTTTGATTGTTAATAACACTTGCAACTATTGACAAAGATATTTCTTTGTTAGATTTAACTAGATTATTTTATTTGATGTGATGTTTATATTTGTCAATACTACTATCATTTTCAAATTGAAGTTTTTCACAACTTTACACTTACATCATAACTTGATTAAATTTTGTTAAATGTATTTTTTGGCTGACCTTTTTCATTGTTATTTAATTTTTAATGATCTAGTTGTTCTTTACTAAAATTTAATTCTATAGTTGGCTTTATACGTTTCGCAAACTGATATATTAATATCAGGCTGATGAGTGTGTTTTAATTTTTCAACTTTGACAAAATTGTTTTCAACATCTTTAACAATTTTAATAGATATTACTAATGACGAAGATAACTGTAAGTGTTATCGAAAGGTTTAGACTGTATAATACGAGACCATTAAAAAAACCTAAAAAAGGTAAGTATTTTATTATGTGTGATAATGGTGAAAGTTTACATTTTCAAATAACCTGGGTAGTAGTAAAAATAAGATTGGAAATAAAGCCTACGTTAGTGGAATATTATGAAAAAAGATTTATATTTAACTAAATACTGTAGTTATAATATTTTATATTTTATTCATTTTAAATTTTTTAATGGCAACTTACTGAACTTTACATTACTATCATTATTGCAATATTGTAATTTATGTGGTTACAGTTAATAAGTTACTTAGTTGAAATGTAGTTCTTTCACACATTTATAAGTTTATCGCACACGTGAACTATATTTCTTCAAAAAACACAAAACCAAGAAATTAACATAATTATTAAAACAGTTGCAATTTATTACCGAAATATTTAAGGAATGAATAAATTAAAGCTTATACCTACTTTTGTTTTTTCAATATAACCTTTGCAAATACAAAGAAAACGAAATCTTCAGTTATGATAGGTTAGCTTTTTATTCGTTTTTCTATATAGCGCATTTAAGTATACCAGTATTTCAAATATATGCAATTGAACGAGTACAATGTAACTTCTTAAAATTTCAAAGGCTCAAGTCCAGTAGATTTTATCTTGATGGTGATATTTTTTTAAATGCCAATTCATTACTTTCAGTTGATGATAAACAAGTACTAAATTTCTTTTTACATAACGTTCTTGTGTCTGATTTCGCGTTGGTTTGGACCACGTATACATTTTTGTGCTACTTCGCTCGCAAATGTCGTTCTTGGGTTAAGGATACTCTTCTGTAATAAACATCAAAAAGATCTAGAGCCGCAAAGTACAATTTGCACCTCATAATATCAACAAAGAAGACATTTAAAAATCTTCTAAGTATTTTGCTAGTTTGACACCAGATTATGATTCACCCATACCTATTACATAAAAAAACTAAATATCATAGTTTCTTCAGAAATGGACAAAAAACAAACTAAGACAGGGTAAACAATGAGTTCAAGTCTAAGAGCAAGTACTGTGAGTTTGGCATAAGTCAGAAATAATTTAAATAAGGGATAGTAAAAACAGTTACTTTTCGGTTAATGATGAATCATTATACGAATGAAGATATGACCGATTATGTATAGTCGATGATCTTTTGGGAGCGCTCTTGAGCACGGAGATTGCATCAGGATGACTTTCCAAATCGACGCGTCCCTGATAGAAAAACCTTGGAAAGTGTTATTAGTAGGTTACGGAAAACAGGTGTTTGTTAAGTTAAACTATGTATTTTAATTTCTTCTTTTGAATCCTTTTGGTAGATTCCTTTAACGTATCGATTACCAACCGGGGAATACACGAACGGCAAGACCACCCCAACATGAAGAAGCTGTCTTACGTGCAGTGGAAGAAAATGCAGGCTCCAGTACGTGAGAAATTGCAAATCATTTGAACTAATCAAATTTAACACTATGCGAGTACTTCACGAATAGTGAACCGGTACAAGAATTGTCAAGAATTTTTCCAATGGTTTATTAAAAAATGTCGCGATAATCCTCAGTTCAAAAATTTAGCGCTGTTTACTGATTACACCGGTTCTATAAGAGACGGTACTATAAATTTTCATAATTTTCCATTATTTAATACGACCTTTTTTTCTACCACCAAGGGTAAATGAAGGAATTTCTCCGATTTACCAGAATTACTCGAAAATAACCCCTTTGTGCTAAAAATGACTGTGATTAATGCATGATGGGGCTCCTCCCATTTCAGATTAGATGTAAGAAATTACCTTAATCATACATTTGGTCAAAGATGTATTGGACGAGGTGGACCTCAGTCATGGCCAGCAAGGTCGCCAGATTTGAATCTTTTAGATTATTATTTATGGGGATATATCAAAACGATCGTTTATGAAGAACCGGTAACAAATGTGAACGAATTAAGACAGAGAATTATTACTAGCAAATTAGACATACACCTGGTATTTTCCATCGGGTAAGATATTCGATGAGGAGAGAAGTCAGAAATGGGGAGTGATGATTTCGAACATTTTTTTTATAAATTATTACAATTTTACTGATTAATGTTTACTTGTTACAACAAAGTTTTTCTTATACTTACGTAAGAGGTGCGTTTCAAAATGTTTGTTCCATTTTGTCTTAGACTTGAACTCGTTGTTTACCCTGCTTTAATTTGTTTTTCTGATGAAACGGTGATATTTAGCAACTCTCACTAAGGGTATCTTGTTGATGTAATAGGTATGGGTGAATCATAATCTGATGTCAAAATAGTGTTAGAAAAATGGATCCAATTTATACAATTACCCCCGGTACACATGCTCTTGTTTTTAGAAATTTTTAGGTGAAGAACCAAAATGTAAGCTTAGTACAAATAAAGCTGGTAATATTAAAGTATTGTTAACAGTATTCTAATTAAGTCCTTATTTATATAATTTTATGAATGTGATTCATGTTTAGTTGGATTATTCTTGAATTATGCAAGTTTTTAGTGAGGTCCAATGAGTAATATAAGACGTCAGCCTTCGTGAGTATACGGTGTTTAATATTATTAAATTTATAAGAATTGAAACGTTCACCATTTGACATGTTAATTAACGTTTTATTTGAAAAAAAAATGGTGTGAAATATTTATTTATTCATTCGTAAGCTTTCAGACAAACTCTTTCCTTCGGCGGGCGTAATATCAAAGTGACGAATATTGATAAGGACACGTCAAAGTGACAAATATAAGATAACTAAAGAATTAAAATTAAATCTCTAGTATAGACTGTATAACTTTCAATTCTTGAAAATAGACACCGAGGTGTCGGACAGTTCATCTCCATTACCCTTGTTCAAAGGTTGTTAGGCTGTTTCAGAATTTAAATAGCTTCTCGAATCTTCCTTGTATACCAATTCCTATCGTTAGCTATAATTCTTGTGTCTTCAAATTTTATATTGTGCAGAGTGTTTAAGGCATGTTTAGCAATTGCTGATTTAGTAGGATGAAGATAAACTACAACATAAATTAAAACATCTTGTAAAGGTTTCATAAGTAATGGCATCAAGAAACAACAAATTAAAAAGTAATTTCAACCGTGACAAACTACGAATGATAAATATACAACTGCAAATAGGTTTGCCACTTTAACTTTCCTTGCAAACACAACGAATAACACTGGTAAAATATTACAAAACATAATATATAAGTAGGTTACAAAAGTAGTATTAAAATTCGAAATCTGAGTTCTGATAAAAGACCAAATACATTACATACATGTGGTGTTTACGAAGTACCATGCTTTTGTAGTAAAGTCTATATTGGTGAAACTGGAAGAAGCATTAACACCAGGTTTACTTCATCCTACTAAATCAACAATTGCTAAACATGTCTTAAACATTCTGCAAAATATAACATTTGAAGACACATGAATTTTGCCTAACGATAGGAATTGGTATACAAGGAAGATCCGAGAAGCTATTAACATTCTGAAGCAGCCCAAAAACTTGAACAAGGATAATGGATATGGGCTGTCCGATACCTGGGTATCTATTTTCAAGAATTCAAAGTTAGACAGTACACAACATTGATTTAATTTTAATTCTCTAGTTACATTATTAATATTTGCCAATTTGATGTTACCCTGTGAATATTTGTTATTTTCATATTACACCTGCAAATAAACAAATAAATAATTCGCACCATTTTTTTACAAATAAAACGTTATTAAATTTATTAAAAATCTAGCTAATCTTTCACATACGTTTACATAACTGCTACAGAAGCGCTTAAATTTATAAAAAATACAAATCAAAATACACGATTACAACCCAAATGATAAACACTTTAATAATGAACGGTGATCGTTTGCACTTTCACATATTATCCCTTGTTTTAGAAAAAAATATCTTCAAGTTTCCCAAAAACATAAATGGGTAATTTTTTGAATAAAATCAATATAAGAACCTCTTAATAATTTCAAAAATGACTTTTGAATCACAAAATTATCAATTTTTGTAATTTTTTGCAGTAACTTATTCAAATATTTTTCTTTATTTCAATTCTCAATTATTTGGTTTCCATGGTGACCACGAACAAGGAATACTAGATTTAAGTATGTAGCTCATTTTTATCACAAATTTTAAAATTGGGACTTTTTTGATAATAAGTATGAAACTGTTACGTTTAGACAAATAAAGTTTTAAACAAACTTACCTTAATTATTGACGTTAAATCGTTCTGAGTAATAAAAAATAGGGGTTTCCATTTGATTTTTTGAGTAACTTGCATTTTTTGAGAGTCAAGTTTAGACATTCATAATTTTATTTTTATTAAAAATACAAATGTCATTTTTTGCAGACTGTTGCAATAAACCTTTGCCTACAATACCTCAAAGTTTTATTCAAATTGTTTGACAGGAACAGAACAATTAACGAGTTATTACTAAGACCGCATCTGTCAATTTTTTTAGAAAAATGTTTTTTTTTAAACGACTGAAATTTCGTATCTAGTTTATTTAACAAACTTACCTTAAAATTCGACATAGATCCAAAAATGTATTAATATACCGGGTGTTCCGTTTAAAATAAGCGACTAAGTACCGACTTCCGGTATAACCGGAAGTGGTACGAGCGTGAAAATATTTTAGATGAGTTAGCCCTAACATCATTACCCTGTCACCAAATTTTCAAAGTTATAGTAAGTAGAGATACTCATAGGATCAGCTAAAGTCTATAACCTGGTTCTCACGGTTACGGTCATTTGACGTTTAGAATATTTTCATTTTTTTCTTATCCCAATTTATTAAGGGTTTAGTTGAGAATCGAATATTCTAATAAAATGTAATATCACTAACACGACTACCATCCAACCATGACTAAGATTATGAAGTTTATCCAAAAACGTATTTGTATCCAGCTGTTATGTTGTGAAAGAAACACGAAAGCATAATTACAAACTATTCCAAAACTAAGATACGCAATTTTATACACGCAGAATACAAATGATCACACTCTCTTTGAAGCAAATTTAAATCATATAACGTACATATTAAGGATATTAGTGGTTGCGTAGAAAAGGTTTTGATATTATGATAAACATTACACTCGTTTCTAGAAATTACTTTATAGTTTCTTACATTTACGTGCAAATTTCAAATTTGATGGGTAACTATGATGTTGAAGAGATAAGTAAGGTGTCCCCAAAGGTTATATCGAATGGAAAGCGTTTTTATTCAAATCTGCTGTCACAAAATTAACATGAGTCAGAAATAAAAAAAAACTGGTATATAGACGAATATCGTATGAACTTTAATGCAATGGTATATTACTTTATACGGAGCTAAAGTCCAATCTCTGTTTGCCAATTAGAGATGAGACAAAAAAAGTCACTTTAGCTCCACATAAAATATGCTATTTATTCTTCACACCTAACCTAGGCCCAGTTATTTTTAAGACAAACTGTCTGCGAAACGAGCGTCTACCATTAACCTGGATTTGTATAGATTACTTTGCAAAACGTTAGACGTGCGTAGCTATGAATTCTACAAAATAAAACACTAATGTAAATTAAAAAAGTTGACAGAAGAAACTGGAAGCGCTTTCGAAATGTGTCACATTACAGCCGCTGGTGAGCAGCGCTAAAGTTTTTTAGCGCCGCTCGAGAACGACAACAACAAAATTGTAATTTAGTATCTCATATTTCGTCACTAAATGTCATGTTTACTGACGTTTTAAGAAAAAATTCTGAATATGCGACTATTGGCTTCCCAAATTACACTGCGCTAAAAAATTATTGATATTTTAAAGAATTAAATGTAATGTTTCATAACTTAATTTAAAATTAAGGTTTATGTTAACAAATAAAATAACATTGTTGGATAATAACAATATGAGCCATTGTTAAGAAAAATTACAAACTATAACAATAACTCATAAAACTAAAAATCATCAAAGTCGGTAATGAGCGTTGCCTCCTCTAGCTTCAATTACTGCCTGAGAACGTCCTGAATAACTTAAAATTAATTTTCCAAAGTATCGCTCAGTTGTTTTAAGGTCTGGAATGGCTGTGGAAGTTTACGAACATGTTGACTCAAGTAGTCTTATACATGTTTTATGGGATTAAGATTTGAGCTCCTGGACAGCTAATCCACTGTACGAATATTCATTTCATTTAAGTAGGTACGTACTGGCTACATCTGCTATATGAGGTCTTGTATTATCTTACGTTAACAAGAATTCGTTTCCTATAAAAGGGGCAAGAAGAATAACATATGGTTCCAAAAAATTATGCATCAGCAGTAATTATCATGTGCACATCGGAACGTGCCTTTAACAAAGTCCATGATAACGCAGATTCATCTACAAAAGCGTCTCTAGGTTGGAAGTTACATACAGCATACCTTTCCCTCGGCCTTCAATACATTCATGTACGATTGTGTAACACAAATAAACAACATTTAAAATCATCAATAAAAATAATTTTATCCCATTTATCAACCATCCAGTTGTCTGTCTAGCAAATACCAAGCGTACTCTACGATGTTCTTCAGTAGGAAGAGTATCTTTGGAGTTAATTCAACTTTGTTTAATCGATTTCTAACCGACACGCGAATATGGCAGTTATGTACGGCAGCCAACTCGATTTGTGGTTTCTGCGCGGTAAAAAACGATGAACTAGAGCACTAGTTTTTTTATTTTCTGCCCTCACCTGGTCACAAATAGACTCCAGTCTTTAGTAAACCAAAATTGGCAGGTTATTTTTTCTTTCAATTGTTTAGAAAAAGAAACAAAATTGTCATACTAATTCATATTCGCAAATAAATAAAATGCATTTATAATACTATACGTTTTGTTTATTAGATTCCCGAATCTTTTATGTAGGAGTGCCTAAAAATACGTAGTTCTAAGAGTACGCACTCGTGATGTTGTTGATTTGGCAACACCGTAGCACCGCAGACTGAGTTTTGTGTGTGCACGTTGTTGTTTTGATTATGTCGGTGATCTGTTAATTACGGTGAGTTTTTTTAAAACACGGCTATATTATTATGTGTCTACACAATTAGTAGATTGTAATCAAAACAATATTGATCAGAAAGGGCATTTAGTAATATACGCAACTCTCTGTACAATCGGTTTGGAGGGTTGTCTATGTCAGAAATTATAGACAAAATCTTTTCCCACAGCTTAAGAATACGCACCCAAAGAGTACGCATGCTGACTCTTTGCAACCGTGCATGCTCTTAGACTATACACTGTATTTGACTGAAGGTAACCAGTTATGTTCAGTTTTAGTAATTAGTATGGGGAAATACAGACGCAAAATTTACAATTTGATAAAGATATGTTAAATCAAGCGAAGGAGATGATCGTAGATGGCGGAAGCAAACGGTAAGTAGTAGCCACACTAAAAGTCAATCAAAAAAAGGTATGTCAAAAAAACATACCTATTACAAATCTTGTTTAAGTGTAGGATATCGTTTTACAATCATTGGGGAGGTTCCTGCCAGTTTTTTACTCAAGAAGAACTATTTGATCACATTAGACACCTGGATTCACGATTTCACGGATTACAAATGAAAGAAGTAATGCCTATGGTATTTCAATATGCTGAAATGAACCATACACCGCATAGATTTAGTATCGATAATAAGATGGCAGGTAGGTACTGGGTCATGAACTTTGACACGCGAAATTGTCTATTCCAAAGATCACCCGCGAAATGCAGTTTAGCGCGAACTATTGGAATAAAAACTAGTACCAGTGATTTATGAACAAATCGACCTTTCTACCCTGAATAGATTACTAAAAGTTCTGGTAGCAAAAGGAAACAATCTGTTTCGAAAGTAGTATCAGGTGAAAGAAGGGAGCTAGTTATGGTATGTTGAATGAGCGCGGCTAGCAGTTCAGTTCCAACCGCCTTGATTTTTCCAAGGAAGCGTATGAAGTCAGAACTGTTTTATGGTATGCCCGCTGGGACCTTAACACTGATCTCTGATTCATGTTACATGATTTCGTATCTGTTTCTTAACTTGATAAAACATTTTCAAACTCATGTCAAATGGTCGAAAGACGATCCAGTTATTCTGATTTTGGACAATCATGTATCACACTGCACATTGTAAGCTGCCCAGTTTTGCAGACAACCGTCCATTGTTATGATCTCCTTACTGCCACACGCCAGCCATAAGTTACAGACAAAGAATTTTGTGCTCCCTTAAAAAGTGCTTTTTCAAACGAGCGTGACGAGTGGATGATAACAAATTATAGCCAAGAAATCACTTTAAAATACTACTTTGTTTCAAGGTGCATATTCTAGAGTTGTAAACATAGAAATCTGTGAGAAATCTTTTACGGGTACCGGATTATGTCCTTACAATCCGGATATCTTCACTGATGAGGATTTTGCAGCTGTTATTGTGACTGATCAACCATTACCTGGCCAGGACGCTGAGGCTGCGGAACACTTGTAGTAGTCAGAGCTCGTAAGGCTAACAATAAAACCCCAGATCATGCGCAGGAAGCCTCTACAACCTTGCAAAAAGGTGAAACAGTTGTAGTCGCTTTAGATATCTCAAAGGCATTTGACCAAGTTTGGCATAAGTGTTTACTTGCCAAACTCACCTCGTTTGGGTTAAATGATACGCTTATCACTTGGGTTTCTAGTTTCCTTGATAAAAGACGAATACGTGTCGTAGTTGATGGCTTTTTTTCAAAAAAAGTTAGCATTAACGCGGGCGTACCACAGGGATCCGTTATAGCGCCTACACTTTCTCTGCTGTACATAAATGACCTTATTTCTTCAACAACTAACCCCATCCATTGCTTTGCTGACGATAGCACTCTTCACTGTAGTTCATCTCAGTCTACTCATAGTGATAATCCACCTTCTATGTCAAATCAAGAAATTAAAGCTGAAATGGCAAATTCAAGCAACAAAGACATTCAACGTATTCTCGAATGGGGAATCAATAATCTAGTTAAATTTAATGCTAACAAAACTCAGTGTTGCCTCGTATCCGCCAAAAAAGATCGATCATTTCCTATTGTAAGTGTAAATGGCTCAGTTCTTAAGTTTTCAGACTCTATTACTCTGTTGGATATGACTGTATCTTCAAATCTCTCATGGGTTGGCCATCTTCTGTCAGCTACCAAAACAGCTGCTCGTAAAATAGGCTTTTTGTACAGATCTAAGCAATACTTTACCTCTCCACAACTCCTTCTGCTGTATAAGGCCCAAATTCGGCCTCATCTGGAATATAATTCTCACCTCTGGGTTAGTGCTCCCCAATACGCTCTCGATATCGTTGATCCTTTTCAAAAGAGAGCGATTAGGCTTATAATTGACCCGTCCTTAACTTCTCACATACAGTCCCTTGAGGATAGAAGGATGGTTTCAGTTCTTTCTTTGTATTATCGTTATTACAACGGCTATTGTGCTGCTGAATTATATTCTTTGATACCATCTCGGGCTATCTTTGTGAGAAACACTCGGTTCGCTCATTCACATCATCAGTATGCAGTACAAATCTCCACTTGTCGTACCAAAGGGGCGCAATCCACATTTTTCTACACGGCTTCTAAACTATGGATTGATTTCACTAGTTCCTGCTTTCCTCTCACTTATGATATGAGAAAATTTAAGGAAGATGCTCATAGGCATCTATTGACAATTCATTATCCCTCTATCCATCCTCCTAAGTGTTCCTGAGTGCTTTACCAGGATAGGCCAAATTTAGCCTGTTCAGGTCCACAATCGTAAAAAAAAAGAAAAGCAGACGAATGTCCAAAACTCGGTAAAATACTTTCCAATGTTGCTAGTATATCAAAGCTTTAGGTGACCATAAGTCCTCTCCAAGTGGAATAACTCCGAAAATGATAGTGCCGCTTCCAAAGTCAACTCAAGAGCAAATGAGAAGGAAAAATTCGAATAAATCCGAAACTTTAACATCAACGCCATATAAAGATCAGCCGATAGAAGAGAACGAGAGGTGTAAGGAAAGGCATCTAAGAAAAATGTATTTTTCGAGAAGAAGCTGTTCTCGAAAAAGAAAATTAAAACGCTTACTACTGCAAGCGATAAAGATTAAGCAGCCATTTGTTCCAAAAAAACCACGAAAAAGTGACTTATGTATTGCACATGCAGGAAGTGGTGGCACGAAGAATGTACATCGTATATAAGACAAAAAGTGTTCTTGTGTGACAATTGCGTTTAGAATTGTCAATTTTTCACGCTGCGTCCTCTTTCACCCAATAATGCGTACTCTTAACCACTATCGCGCCTAAGAATACGAATTTACATTATTTGTTGACTCGAAAATGTCTCTTTAAGTTTGTAAGAATTCCATGTTTATGTGTTCAGATTACTTATAGAATGAGTTTTGATCACTATATAAGAATAAATTAGGTTTGCTAAAGTTTTGGATTTATTTTGCAAAACAATTTTAAGTGCATACTCTTGGGTGCACTTGCCCTATGTGTTGCGAAAATTTTTGGCGCAATAATGTATTACAATTATTTACAGTGCAAAATTTTCTGCGCCCATTGACAATATTAATGTTAAAAACGAAAATTGGAAAGCTAAAATTTGCACACTTACAAATATCTATGAATCAATTGCATTTTACAAAACAAGAAACACACCCTTCTGTCACTTATGACATTAAATTTATCACTTAGTAGGAATGGTGAAATTGTTTTACACAGGTAATAATACTCGTCAAATAAGTGCATTATTTAGTGTAAAACATCCCCAATTCCAAATCAAACCGCAATATTTATGAATTTAGTACAAAACTTAAAACTACAAGCAAGCTAATACGCAAAAATGTAAACTTTCACAATTTAAACTCATAGTTCGAAATGTTCATCTTCTGGGTTTTTTAAATCGTGCATTTGAAGATAAATTGTACAAAATTTATACCATTCGATAACAATTACAGTTACTGTCGTCAGTGGTAATGGCAGATTTAAAAACTAATTAAAGAGTCAAATTTAAACAATATGAAAACGCAATAAATGAACCTGCTGTAACAATTGGTGGATGCATTTGAAAGCTTATTAAATATTACTTTATTGTAATAGCGATAAATAATTAGATCTTTAATACATTAAATATTATTTAAAAAATCGTATGATCTATTAATTTCATTAATTTTAACCGATTTAAGAATTGATTTGTATTATTTTCAAGTGTTTGCATCCTTGACGTAAAGAAGCTTTCCTGCTGAAAAGTCTCTAAGATTGTAATGAAAAATTTAGAGCAAGAATTAAAATTCATTTGCTTTTCATTTATTTGGATAAATTAGAAATGCCAACTTTAATTTTAAGAATAGTGTATTCGTTATTTCTTTTATTTGATATATGTGTTAAGTATTTTGTAATATCTCATTAATGTTAATCACAATTCTAGGATTGTGATGGGATGAAAGCAATTTGGTAATTACGTATAAACTTTTTTAAATTATTATAATGAAAGATATTAGATTAAATTGACAATATAGCCGAATTACCAAGAAAATTCTAAAGTTTCCCAAAGAAAAACATTATAATTTAGAAAGCTGATGCCAACTTTGCTCCTCATTTTAAAATAGGTGTTTTTGAGGGGTCTAGGACAATTCGCCGTCGCCGTTTCGCCATCCCCGATTGGCCGTCGAGACATTGGCCGTTGGTCAAATTCGCCGTGTGCCCAATTCGCCGTACAAATCGTGCTTTTTGATGTTATTATTTCTCATATGATAATGAAGGTCTTTACTTTAAATAGACTTTCTATGAGTTGATAATGAGCTTCGACTTAAAATTGAGGGGCTTAGCACATAATTACAATATGTAGGTCAATTTATAGTTAATATGTACATATTATTCTAAATACCTATTAAAATCGTTTTACGTCTGTAGTATTTTTTTACGTAATGCATTCATTTTCTGTGTTGTTGGCGTACCTAAGAACAAATTAATTTTATATATTCGTCTAAAACATATCCCTACGGCGAATTAACGATGGCGAATCGGCGAAGGCAAACCGGCGAAGGCGAATTCCCAAACCCGTTTTTGAATACTGAAAATCGGCCCTTTTTCCAACAAAAATTATAAATAACCTACAATCCATAAGAAATATAAATTTTAAAGTATATGGGCTAGCTTTTCCATTTATTATTTATTTCCTTGGGATTCTATATGATTTAGATTTTATTTTGTTCCTTTTTTTCCCTGACTACTGTGCCTCTGATTTTGTTCTTTGGTGGTTTTTCGCTTGTCGCTCTAGATCTTGGCTACAAAGAAGTCTCCGTTAACACCATTAGTACCATTTTGGACTTATCGCACCAAATTATTTGTGCTGGGTACTGTATATTTAACGTACAGCCACTTTCATTTTCGCTAGCGACGTGACCTTTAACAGTGTTTACAATACTGCCGTTTACTTTTGTTAACGTTGGCACCACCATTATGCTCAACAATTTCCCAAAGCTAGCGTCAGCTTCCTTAGACGTAGCGCTAGCTGGCGCTATAATTTAACAAAGCTAGCCCCACCTCCCAATAACTTTGGAGACAAATTTAATTAGCACCAACATTTTGTTTTTTGCGATTCAATTTTGAGGTACCTGGTCTATTGAGCTAGCTCCTTGTTGCGAAACTAAAATTGTTTAGATGAAAAAAATATTTTAATTAAAATACTTAGCTTTTGGATTTTTAAATGGTGTATTTTTATATTTATACTTTACATAAATCTATACGTTTCGATAACAAATACAGTTATCGTCCTGAATAAGTACATAAATTTATACAAAATACAAATATAAAAATACACCATTTAAAAAACCAAATCTAAGTATTTCAATTATGTATAATAACGGTGAAAGTTTACATTTTCATATAATAATTTTACTTTTTGGAAGGTGATGTGTTAATGCTATCACGATCACTACGAGCTGGCATAATTTAAAACGCTAGCCTGCAACAATTTGGGGTAGATTTTCCCCAAATACAGTCATCTCGTTATTTGCAATTAAGCTTGGACGTTATGTGCTCTGAGTGGACCTAGCGCCACTGAAAGATTAAACTTGTTATGAAGACCTTCAATTTTCTTTTTCAGGAGGTTGTATGTTATCGCTAGTAGCAGCACTAGGAGGTGAAACGTACAAAGTGTAGCATCAGGTTCTAGAGACTTAGCGCAAGCTAAGGCCATAATTTTATGAACTTGTGACACCCACAAAAATCTGGGGGTATTTTTCTTACAACTGCCATTATCTTATTGCCGATTACGTTTGGACATTGTGTGTTTTCTTGAACTATCCGCACCTAGTGTCACTGGACTTTTTTAGATTAAACTTGTCATTTACAAAAATATTCATTTTCCTTTTCAGGGGGTATTTTTGACAATTTGAACACTTGTTTGAGATCGTGATGTCCGTCCCTTCGTTCGTACATAATCACCCACAGATCTTGGGATGTGTGAACCGAGCTTATTCATATTTAGCCTCATTCATCTAGGATGACTATTGAATATGACTTCCTTAGCAGAGATAGTAGTGTATGAAACAAAATTTTCCCAAAATCGTTATTTATGTAACTATTCCATTAAGAAAACCACGAAACAAATCGTCTTAATCACAAAGAAGAGGCATTTACGCTTATTTTGGTGTTAAACAAATTGTTGGCCAAAATATGTTCAAATCGCTATTTTAGCACCCATTTTGCTGGGATAACGACTAAACTGATTTCCTAAATGGTCAAGAAGTGTTGTAAAGTACAATGGATATTCAAGCTTAATGAAAAAAATTCAGCGGTGCCAGCTCAGTAGAGCATATAACGTCTAACTTTAATCGAGAATTATAAAATAGTGGTGCTAGGAAAAATGGACCCAAAAATGTTGGATAGAAGCTCTATCTTGATGAATTATAGTGCTAGCTGGTGCTAGGTTTAAGGAACCTGGTGCTAGGGTTTACACGTTACAGCTAGTAGTGATTGATATCTTTCATGGCAAGAAACAAAATGGTAGTTCTATAAAAAATTCAGTAAAATCGTTGAGAGGTGGCGCTAGCTTTCAAGAGTATGGCGCCAGCTAGCGCTAAATCTAAGGAACATGGTACTAGGTTTTGGAAACTGTGGGACACAGTAATATGGATAGCGCGCTCATAAAACCCCCCGAAAGTAAGTGGCTCTATTATGAAGTATATACACTGTGATTCCAAATTAGATGCTGACTTTCAAGGAGGTGCTAGTATGGCTCATTTGTGATCGATTGAGCCATATTTACCTATATTCAAAAATCATCGGTTTTCGAGACATTTGAGATTTTGTGCTTTTGTAGTAATTCCCTATGTTGGTTCAGTTTCAGCCGATTCTGTCGGACTTGATCCTTTTAAATAATAATTTTAGTCCAGTTTTCAATATTAGAATATGTATTTCACTTAAAAAATGCAAAAGTATGAGGAATATGCGTATAAGAAGAAAATTGTAGATATTTAAAATCAAGAACTCTAGTTCGGCAATTTCTAGTCAAAAAGAACAAAACTGATTTTGTTTTGACATTTCATAAATTAATTCGCCTTTTTAATGACTTTCGTGATTTTAAAATTTAAATACTTCTTTTTAAATACTTATTTTTCTCCGTTTTTGTTCGTTCCTTTCCATTATTGCTCTTGTTATCGTTATCATCGTTCCTGTTGTTATTGTTCCTGTTCGTTTGTTATCATTTATTTACTCATTATGTATCATTTGTTTTATATTTGAGATGGCTACATTCACTAATGCTGAATATGCTCTTGCACAAAGAGAATATGTACAGAGATTTTCAACAGATGAACTACTTATGTGAGAGTACTTTCTTCAACCTATCGCAGAATTGGGGAAACTGGTATTGTTAAAAAAAATAGAAACGCTGGTGCACCTGAGAATCCAGACCTAGATGAAGCAATATTACAAACGTTAGAATATACTCCCACAACGAGTACTCGCAAAGCTGCCAATGAACTTGGGACCTCCAAAAAGTTTGGTCTTTGCTGAAAAAGAATGGCTTACGCCCATATTATTATACTCGAGTTCAAGGGTTAGAAGAGAACAATTTTGCCAGGAGACTTCGATTATGTCATTTTATCTTAAATGTTGACAGGGAGGATATTGGATTTTTATCTAGGATTTTATGGACAGACGAAGCGAGATTCAACAGAGAAGGTATCACTAACTTACATAATGTCTAGCACATTATTATCTAAATCTTCGTGCGTTGCTGAATGAATGGTTTCCAAACCGGTGCATAGGTAGGCAAGTACCAATTGATTTAACGCCTTTAGATCTTCACATATGGGGAACCCTGAAGGAATTGGTTTATGCGACAGAAATTAATACTCGTGAGCAATTAATAGAAAGGATACAAGAAGGGGTGAGAAGAATGAAGAATGATTTTGGAAGAAAAATTACCTGTCAAGAAAGAAAAGAGCTCGAGCTTGTGCGATATAAGAGACGGTGTTGGTCATTTTGAACACAAAATATAAAATCGTTAATAACATTCTCAGTTCTATTGAATCAAGGGTCCAATGATTTATTATTCTCAATTTAGAATTTTCGAGAGGTAATGCATTTGAAAAGCTTTTTCTGCTGGTTCTGTCGAACGAATGTTGCTACTATAGCGCGTGCTCTACAGCCGAGTTTCGATCTACACCTCTAGTATTACTGCTATAGCCAGTGATCTACCAACTATTAACAAAAAGCAGGGGATCTTGTTTATTCTTTCAAATAAGACAAACAGTATCATCAAAAATAAATCTATTTTTTCATCAACATTTTTTATTTTAAACTTTACACTTTCACTTAAAACAAATCAGAACTGAATTTGAATTAGACTGGAAGAAAAAAGCTTAGTTGGCATGGTAAATATGTGCCGTATCTCTGAGCCACCGCGGCTTTTTTGAAAAAAAAAGGCAGAATATTTCCTTTTATAGCACAAACCATAATGTAGAAGTACCTGTTGGGTGAACCTTGGCAATTAATTGCTAATCACCTAATTTGTTTTTCATTATACAAATTGTATTAAGAAGACTTAATCTCTTAATTGGCCTGTTTGTTATTGTTATTGAGCAAGTTATAATAAATACCTAACTAAACTGAAATACTACTTGAAAATTCCTGGGAACAACAATAAATTCATCAACGCCACGAAAACGGATTATAAATTGACTTAAAATTTTCGACAGTAAAAGGTCCTACAAGTAGAAATAAACGCTTCATAATCAAAATAATACTTTGCTTATACTGTAGATCACATATTACCCGAAATGCGCTGGTAGATTGCATGCTATAGTAGAAACTCAGCTGTAGAGCGCAGACTATTGTAGCACCAATTGTTTTATCGGAAAATTAAAACATTCAGCTACTTTTTAGACAATTTTAACACTACCTGGTAGGGAATACTTTAAAAGTTATATATATATATATATATATATATATATAACTTTTTAGTGGTTGCGCAGAAGTTTATTGCGCATGTTGCGCCGTACCTTATTGCGCAAGTGTATTGCACTTAAGCTCTTCGCGCATTATTGGAATCCGTATGGGTTTCATTTCCACACTAGCTTGGCTTATTGGATTGTCTGCTAGTGCGATGTATGTGACTTCTTTGAGTTTCCGACAAGTTGTGTTCTCACCCGTTGACACTAACTGCATGTTATCCCATTGAATGCGGTGGTCTTAGTTCCAGACATGTTCGGCGATTCATGAATTTTCGCCCTTGGGGACGTTGTTCCTATGTTCCTCCGTTCTCACTTTGAGTGATATACTGCTCTCTCCTCTGTAGAATCTGCCGCATTCGCATGATGGTTGGCATCTAATTTGGAATCACCCTATATAATAGCACCAGTAAAAAATAAACTAGCGTTAGTTGGCGCTAGGTATGAATCTAGCGAAAATAATTTGGGACGCAAAATCCAAAACGATGGTTTTAAGTTAACACAGCCGAAGTGGGTACATTTGGTAATAACGCAAATGAATATAAGGCACTTTTCTTTACGTTTTAGATGATTATCGGTACTGAAACATGTAAATAATTCATTTTCAAATTCTATCCTGAAAGACTTCTGCTTGGACGTTTAAATAAATGAGCATGCAATTTGGTCTTTATCTAGGCATTTTCAAAAACACTCCTAATGTTATTTTTTACGATACCACAGAAAGAGTGAAATAAACATATACAATAATTCCTCTTACCTGTAAATATACTTCATTACCTAGGTATACATTTTGAATTTATGTCATCATGAATTCACAATGTTGTGCCCATATTAAAAACCAGAGATGTTTGTTGATAGAAATCTACAAACTACAATAGCACCATTCTGTGACATAAATTATATATATACTTTAACTTTTGTTTTCCAGACACTGTCAAACAAAGTATGTTGTGCCTTAGTTTCTCCATTAAGTATTACCAATGTGTTTTTGTATAAACATAAAAGGTTATAACTTCTACTTTTAATTATTTATTCAGTAATAATAATATTGCTTATTCTTCATTACCAGCCATTACATTATTATTTAAATTATTTGTTTACATAAATTTTTACCAGATTTCGTTTTATTTCAAAGTTATCCTTGCAAGAGTTACTTCCACATTGATCGGCAAAAAAATCGGCGACCCAGAGATGTGTATTAGAGCTGCACAAATTTCGGTTTTTGATCCAAATAAAGATTTAAACTGCTATATTTTTATTATTAAACCTTCGCATTGACCAGTCCAATGTAAAATATGCCCCACGTTTTAATTTTAACATATTGAACATTTTTATAAAAATCGCGTACATATTTTTTAAAATTCACATTAGTCGGAGTTTCCTAGTTTTTATTTATAAAACAAACACAAGTAGGCGTAATAACCAGTTGTTTACTTCCCAGTTTGACAGGAAAAAATCATTTTCACGCGTTGACAATGCAGTTAACTAGTGCAAAAGTTGGAGAAACTATTTTATTTATTGAAGATGGCCGTAGTCAGCGGTATGTGTCCCGTACATTAGGAATACCTCGTACTGCCGTTCAGGATACTTGAATCGGTATCTAGAGACGAAAAACGAGGAGGGCCTGGGAGGCGAAGAGCAACTAGTGCACCTGATGATCGTTTTAATGTGTTGAATACAGAAACTGAACTCCAACATCGCTTGCCAGCAGTGCGACAGGTTGAAATACGGAAAGAACAATTAGACGACGACTTAACGAAAGTGGTCTAATTTCACGAAGACCGGCTACAAGACCACAATCGCACGATTTTATTCGCATTGTAATCTTCAGCAATGAAGTGAAGTTCTCTTTACGGATGAGTCGCGCTTTTGTCTACGATCACTTGATGGTAGTGTAAGAGTGCGGAGAAGACGAAATGAGCGGTTTGCCGATTTTACCATCCCTGAACAGCTGTCTTTTCATGGTGGTTCTGTTATGATTGAGCAGGCATTTCCACAAAAGCACGCACGGAGCTCATATTTGCAGAAAATGGTGCTTTAAACGTTCACAGGTACGTGAAGCTGTTGTCCCATTTTCTCATTTTATTGTATTGATGCATGACAATGCCAGATGTTTGTATTGGTGCATAACAACGCCAGACCACATACAGCCAGAATCATTACTGAATACCTTAATGAACAATGTGTTTCTAAATATACCTTTAATCACCCCACCATTTAGGGTTTCCAACATGGAGTTCAATTTAAATACCTTAATGAAGTTGGAATTAATAGACTTCCGTGGCTAGCATGTAGTCCGGATCTGAATCCGATCGAACACTTCTGGTATGATCTCCAGAGGTGTATTCGGTGTCGTCCGGTAATACCTGCAACTTTGCGAGAGCTACGATTAGCCTTTTTAGAGGAATTCGAAGCAATTCCACAAATTTGCTTAACAAATTTGGTAAATTCAACGCCAAGACAACTAAACAGTGTAATCCAGGTTCGAGGAGGACATACACATTATTAACATTTAGTTTAAATTTGATTAAATGTTGCTATTTTTAATTTTTGTAATTTAAGTACAATTTAATTTTTTACTGTTTCTGCTGCAATTCCTTAAATTAAATAAATATTTGTTTTTACCTTGTCTCTTTTCTCTCCATTCCGTGTATTGCTCATTGGGAATGTGCACTGCTAAACCAAATTTGAATTTCTAAAGGACTTAATACACGTGTCGGTGTTTTCGTAAACTTTTGAAGGTGGCCGGTTTATTTTGTCGGTCAGTGTATATTAGAAACCACAAAAATAGAATTAGAAATTTTTATTTAAATTAAACGTAACATAAAACATTTACTGGTAACTTTATATATTTTTAATTTAATCTTATATTGAGTGGTAATTATCGTGTCAATCTGAATTACACTCCATTTGTGGAGGTAATCTCCTAGAGATTAGACAAATATATTCCATCAAATTTAAATGTAATTAACGGACATAAATTAATCTACGTTTTATAAAATTTTATTTTTTGGAATTGTGTCGTGAACATTCTAAAATACTATAATTTTTGGCGTACATCTGCACCATCTTTATATCGACCAAACCATTAGCAAATTATTTGAAAACATCTGTGAAAATGTGCTGGTAGTATAATATGGGACTTCCGGTAACTAAAAGCATCATTGTGTTTCCTTTTGTATTAATTTTAATAAAGATTTGCACTTACGATTGGCCAAAAAATAATTCTATATTTTATACCTTTAATACCTTTGTTAGTTAAATGGGTTACCGTTTTTCAAAACAATAACTGATTATTTATTTTCTTATTATGGAAGCGCCCGTTTACATGAATAAAAAATAAAAAATAACATAGTCAACTGTAAACCATGGTATTCTTAAAAAAATTTAAATTTATTATTACATAGGAATAATAAAAACATAGGTAGATATGTATTGTTAATTATTTTTATTTTTATTGATTTTTATAGCGTTCATTGAATTGTAGAGAATGATTTGAAAAAAATTGCATTGGTTTACGCGGTGATTGTTGTATTTACGAAAATAAGAAAGGATGAAGTTGAATTACTGACGTTTCGGATGCATTTGAACAACATTACATCTTTCGTCAGAGCCAAAAATTGTTTTCTAAAAGCTTAGATTTAAATGAATGGAGAAAACGATACTTAAAAATCTTATTTTAAAACATTCCTTAAAATATAACCAAGAAGAAAAACGTTTACTTTGAAGAAGGATGTAGTATGACTATTTACACATGTGTAACATTGATCTAATGCATCCGAAACGTTAGTAATTCAATTTCAACGTTTTTCATTTTCGCAAATAAAACAATGATAATTTTTTTTCAAGGAATTCTCTTTAAGTATTTTTAGTCAGAAGCTCAGATTGCAAAGCAAATTCTTTATTGTCACATCATACGTACGTTCTTCATCATAAAAATAGGACGAAGCTCGACGCGACTTTGTTCTTTTCCGAAAAAATACATTTTTAATATGTAGAAGACTGACAATTTTCTCTATGTTTTAAAAATGTTAAATAATAATAGTGATAGGAAGAATAAAAATTGTTAAAACGAAATGAAAATAATTGGCATAATAAAGGAGTAGGATGTCCTAGTATAATTTGTTTTAAAATAGGCAATTTGTACGTCTTAAATTATTGTTTTAAAGAAAGTCTTTAATTTTTAAAAACATACAGAATTTAAGACTAGGTCTTTACCGTGTATTTTATTATTTTCCGCTGATTACAAATTTAAATTGTATATTTTAGTATTCTGTAATTTAGCAAGTGAAATGTCAGTTTGATACAAATTAAACCAAATACATAATGTTAATTTAAATTATTTTATTTTTATATTTCTTTAGACACTTTGTGGGTACGGCCTTTATCTTTAAAAATGTTTTGTTGGAGCGGAAGTAAAAAAAAACCCTTGTAGATGGAAAAGCATAAAAGAATTACGCTTATGTCACACCACAAATCTCAAACCTGATTTGTAATTTTGAAGTCTGAGCGTGCACTGTTAAGAACTTACATAGATTTCAAGCTTTATTGTTTGAAATGCAGTTTATCCCTATAAAAGAAAAAAAGAAAGGAAGAAAATAAGTTCACATGTGATGATTTTAATAGTTAAAATAAAAAATAAATGTGAAAGCATGCAGAAAAACAACTGTAACGTTGTGTAACGATTAGAAAATTATACTTAGATATATACTTCTTTTTATAAAAATACTCAAACCAAGAGATTGATAAAGTTTATAGAAAAAAGATAATTCTTCATGCAATAAAATAAAAGAATCAAAACAAAAGAAAACTAAATCAAAGCGCAATTAAGAAAATAATTACCTCACCTGGTTAAGGATAGACTATAGGATAATGCACACACCCGAGGCTAAACCAACTTAATGAACAATCAGAAACTTGTTTTCAGTAGAATAGCTTGAAGCGTCGTCAGGATGCTGTCGTCGCGACGGGAATGCGTTCGGCGACGCTGCTGCAGGCTAGCGACGCTCTTTTGTGCGTCGCCGCGCCAGTTTTCCGGCACAATGGCGTCAATTTATCGTCCAATCAAAACCGGTTATGCTACATCCATTCAGGCAAAAGTAATGCCGACACGCCTCGCGAAATACATCTTCTGCTTGTAACATGTTACAAACATATTCCAGCTAATATCGTCTTTTAAGAATAAAAAACTTTAACAAAATTAAATTTCATCAATAGAAACAATTCCCAATTTACAAAAAAAATCTGTCAAATAACAAAGAAATGGTAAATTTTTGTTTTTAATTTGTCTCAATTTGTCAAGTTTATATATCCATAATGTGGAACATATCCGAAACCTGAGTAATAAGTTCAGGTAGTGGTCGTCAATATATGCCATCCTGCTTACAAAGACTCTCTCTATTAACATAGGGCGTGTCGAAGTTTCGAGCCGCCCGAAACCCGGATCAAAATCACCCCTGTACGGCTGACTGATACTCTGCAGAAGCCAGTCTTCGGTTTGCTTCGCATGGTAGAGCAGCAGTCTTCACCCACACGGGTCTTAAGCACGTGCCAGCGCAACCGAAAGACCAGTGGACCACGATTGAACGGGTAATTACCGCTAAATCAAGCGGAATCGGTACGCGTCTGTGAGTTCACCCGCAAGGATAACGCGAGTTTCGGCTTTGTTTACCAAGGACCTTTAATTTTGTTTAGTTTTTGTCAAAGCTTTTTTTTTGTTTTACAAAAGGACCTTTGAAGAACTTTTCTCTAGTTTAATTTTTTATGTTCGTAATACTGTGCGAAAAACAAGACTTGGCAAGTTCTCAACTGTAAAGTGAAATTATGAAATAGAATTTTTGTTTTATTACTAAAGGTAAGGCTTTATTACTTAATGGATAGTTACTGTTTTAAGGGATAAGTTAAAAGTATTAACGGTTGTCTATACGTATACCTATTAACTATAAGCTTAGAAAGGTCTATACAGATTTTTCAGTTTCATAAAAGAATTAAAACCTGTTCCATTTTCTTTCTTTGTAAATGACGCCAATAAGCAGCTTTGTAGACAATATACCTTTACCTATTGAAAACTTATTGTAGAATTGTTTGGGAGGATTAACTTTTACAACAATAGTTTGCAAATTGTTTTTCCTAGAAACGATTATACGTTATTTGAATCAACAAACTATTAAAAAAATCTTTTACTGTGAATGTCCTTTACGCATCCCTCAAGATAATCGAACCGAAAAAACAGGAAAAATCTTACATTAACAATTTTTATCTGCTAGAAAATTAAAAAACATAACAGAAAAAAAAATTAACAAGATAAATAATTAACGTTTATTATAAATTATCAGTTCCCCATTTCTATAGATACTAAAATCTTAAATTTGTTTTAAATATTAGAAATTTGCTTTAGTGTTTTAGTTGAGTTACAGGAAATTAGATCGTTAAAGCTTACATATTAGAACAAACATTGTCATGTTAGTACAAGCTAGTTCTGAATTGAGTTAGCATTACGAGAAGTGGTTCTCATTTACGTCGATTAAGATTATTATTTATATGGAAAATGAATGAGAAATGCGTTTTTATGTACCTAGTTACACTTTCTGGTTTGTGTAATAACCATGGGTTAATTTTATTAACTCAAGCACGCTTTTTGACAGAGAAATGTGAAACTTTTAAGATTTAAATTAAATCAGCTTGAACGATCATATTAATTCTTTTTTCGTTTGATGTATTTAGAGCTGACATGAATTATTTATAGAAAATTATTTTTTAAAAGTAAAAGCATTGTCAGGTAATATATTTTAAAGTAATCATAAATGTTGACATTTCAATTTTAAAATATTTGTATTTAAAGCTCTACGTTGTATTAACATTATTTTTTGATGATTTTTCTCAAATTATGTTTGGTAGAACAAATATTTTTTTGAGAAGTGGGTTTAATAGTTTATTTATTTTTTATACGACCTCATACAAATGTGCAAGAAACAGTTTTATTTGATTTATTTCAATTACAATTCTTTGGTAATTATTTCCATTTAATTTTATTGTATTTGTAAATTTGAATTTAAATTATTATTTATAACCAATTAAATTCTAATATAAAACATTTTTTGGTTAAATTAACCGTTTAACACTATTCTGTTAAAATTGTGCAGTGCATTTCGTAATAGAAATAGAAATAATTGCAATAGGAAATAATAGAGTGGATACCCGGGTTGAAAATTCTTGTAATTTCACATTTTATCACAATAAGATTTTCAAGTTTGTCAATTTATCACAATTATATCAATTGAGTATGAACAAAAAATGTATGACTCCATTCGGATTCATTACTCAGTATGAGTACATATGCATAAATTAATTTATTTTCCCTGTCATAATACTAAAAGTCAATAATAATCAAAACCATAACGTTTTAAAGTACATAGTATTAATTTCTCTCAAACTATAAATGTTTTATTATTTTTTTAAATAGAGAGCAGGTGTAAACCGTGCAGTTCCGTATAATTTATTTAAATTAACTAAATAAGTCAAATATTTTATAAAGTCCAATTTTCAATACTATAAAAATTAACTTATACAATTTTAATTCATGGTTAAAACTTGCCCTTTGGGTTTCAATTGTGTATTCTTCGTTATATTTATTTATAGATTTAATCTTATCAAATAGCAATTACAACTGCCGTCCTCAGTAAAAAGGTATACAATTTTTAATAAACAAATTATAAAATATGAATTCGCAAAAAAATCGGTACATAATATGGATTAAAATCCTACTAGTGAAATAGTATATTATGTTATTAGCAGTAAAAGTGATAGTTATGTGGTGAAGCTGAACGTTTGTTTTGCCGAACGAAGTGAGGCAAATAATTATTCAGCTGAGCCATATAAACTCACTTTTACTCCGAATAACATACTATTTTATCCGCAAACGTAATCAGATAAATTAAAAATTACTAGTACTATAATCCCAAAAGAGATATATTAAAAAACAATACAAAATATAGTATGTGTTGTACAAAAGGTAATATCTAACTATATTCTTAATTTACTTACTTATTTCCTTATTATTATGCTTAAAATGTCTGCATTGAGTTTTAATTTTTTATATACAATGTTGTCAATATAAAATAGTTCATTACCATTTATATCTATTGGACCATAAAAGATATATTTGGTAAAAACACAATCAAGGTCTTGGTTTGTAGGCCATACAAATGAATTTTCAGTAACCTCTTTTAAAAATTTCATTTCAGCTTTATTATCAGATAATTTTAAAACCCTCCTAATGTAATACTGTTCCTCGTAAAATACGGCATAGCATCTTTCTATATAAATGGGTGGTACTGTATTTGCTTCTAAAGGATTTTCTTGAATCCGAAAAGCTTTCGGCTTCGTCGCTTTCTTGATAGTCGATGTTAGATGAGTTGTCTGATTCTGTCTCGCTTTCTACAAGTTTTGACTTTTTTTTTGCATTTTATATTTCTCTTTTAATTTTTCCTCGTCCTCTTGGAATCTACTCACCTCTTGTTATCTTTTTCTCTTTCTTCTTGTTTCTTTTCATTTTATTTCTGTTTCATGTGGTTTTTCCATTCCTTACCAGTAATAATAGATGGAGTTTTCTCAATTATTCTCTTTATTGTAGATAGGTGATTTTCTCTTGATGGCGTTTCTAAAAGGTGTGTAGGCAATATCTTCAGGCTTACGTAATAATATTGGCTCTACATTATTAGTTAAAGTAGACGGCAAATCTTCAACGTAGATATTTATACGTACAGAATTACATATTACTGGGTCTGAACTTTTGGTTGGTTCCTGAGAAGTAGGCGGCAAATTTTCAACGTCGCTGTCTATATCCTCGTTATTAATTAACAATTGTACTGGCTCTTCAGTATTCGTTAGTTAATTAGAAGTAGATGGTAAACTGTCAACGTCGGTGTTTTCTGCTGTGATGTGATTATTTTGTTAATGTTCTCATTTCTCTTTATATTATCATTTTTAAATGCTTGCCAGACTACATATAAATCTCGTGATTTTTCGTCTCCTGTCCACTTACCTTCATTCTTTTTAAATTCTTCTAAAGTATCAGGTTGCATTATGTTCTCTAGATATTCCAGATATGACTGTGTCCTGGGCTATGTCTTTCTGCCAGGTGTTTTTGTACAGGTTCCTCTTCCTTCTATGCTTCACTGAAATAAATACATTTTTTATAATCAACTGCAACTGCTGACCAAGGACTTAGACCACATCTTTTGAACTCACTAACTGTGTCTTTGCTGATTTTTGTAATTACATCTTTGAACAGAATTGGGAATTGGAAATCATTACAAAATTTACACTCATGGACTCTTTTCTTCCATTTTAGCTTTAAAGGGTGAAATACTCTTACGTCACAAGGTTGAAGAATATGGGCGGAGTTAGGGAAAGAGCTACAATTTTTTTTCAGAACCAAACTCGCTCAGATGCATGGTCATATGTGATGGGTGAATGAGCCAAGGGTAAAAAACATTTGTGATATACTCATAAAACAATTCCCCAGTCATCCACACATTCTCCGTTTTACCAAGACCCCAAGAATGAGGTATGTTATTTATAACAGTTCCGGAATCTCTTATATGGAAGAACAATTGATGGGGGTAAAATTTCACCATTACCGCAACACAACTAAAACTGTAAGTGTCTCCTTATCTGGACCATTTACAAGGTAATAAACATTTCACACACCCCTTGATGCTAGTACTTTCCCTGATTTTGGACATAGCTGAAAGGCTGCCTAGTCACAATTAAAATTTTTTTACACCTCAAACCATTTTCGTAATTGATTTTCGGGCACCTTGCTCTGGTATTTCTGGAATTCAAAAATTCTCTGAAGGAATAGTCTGATCCAGTTTCTTCTATTGGCCAATTTAGTTCTGTTATATCATCTTGGATAGGAGGATACCCTTGCTTCGAAATTAAAACTGTCCATTGTAGTAGTGGTTATTCTTCTTCTGTGCTTAAAACAGTTTTTGGTCCCATTTTTTGTCTAAAGCAGTTTTTCCTAATACTTTAGTTTTTAAAGTCATTATGGGAACATCCACTGTCTTCTCATTCTTTTAAAATAGTTGATTGCAGATTCACTTGATATTATTAAGGTTAATGATAGTTTACCAATGGATATCAAGGACAGAAAAGTTCAAAAGTTGGTGACATTAATTGGTTTTTCTGCAAATAATTTCAAGAAACATACTATTAATATGTTAAACTATGTAGAATAAATTTAAATAAGTAGCAATAAATATTTTTAATTTGAAGTCATGCCATGACTACTATTGGGTTTAGGCAATTTGCACCTGCCACACTCCATAGTACCTAAATACGTTTACATTTCATATGTACTCATCAAATACAACCGATTCCTTTCACTTTCTCCACGTTTCGTGAGTTAAATAAATTGTGTAATTATGTATTCAAACTTATCTATTTAAAATTATCTTCTTAACAAAATATAATATTTATAAAAGACACGTACCTATACATAAAATATTATTCAAAATTAATGGGCTAATGCTAACAAATAATCATTATATATCTATTTGCATAACTTTCAACAATATTCTCTTATTTTGTAGACAAAGTACAGAATATTATTATATTAGTTCTTTTTAAATTATTAAGTAGTTTCAGACATATTCACTTATGAAAGATAAAATGCAATTACATTAATAATGATAACCAGATTACCTACTAAATTGACCAGTAGGTACAAACTCATTTAACATTATCCATAAATTTTAGAAAGATCAATTTAATAAGTATTAATATATAATCGATTACTAACTTACCTAGTGAAAAACAATTAGAACTTTTAAATTAACTTTTACAAAACCAAAATTATTTAATTATATTATAATATTATAATTAATATATATATTAAATTATTATTTTCATACTTCAATTATTTGTTCATTTTTCATCCTCACTTGTTTATTGTTTCTCAATAACGACTTATTCAGAAAACGGCTTAAAAAAGTATTTTGCTTCATTATTATAATTCAATTTTTGATAGAATCACCATATTAGAAACGGCTGACGAAACTGGCATCGATACTGATTATTACGGCGTTGCCAATTTATGGTGCTGAAACGGCGGGTTAAACGTCCATACCCTACTAAATACTTTACATTTCTAATGTAAATCATCAAATACATACTTAAGAAACATCTTATGAACTTTTATGACAGATGTTTAGTTAAAATATGTGCTATTATCTAAATTCAAAATTATCGTAAATTTAGAAATTCATTTTATTATACAAAATCACTAACTTCCTCTGACAAACTATGCCTTGATTCTATGGCTAACCTTCACCACATAGAGGACATTATCATAATATTGACATTATAATTTTGGTTATACTTTTAGAGACGCCAAACTTTAATAGTTTATCAAATAATCATAGATACCATAAGACATCAACTTGTTAATGAACCTATTTACGGACTTGCTTTAGTCATAGTATTTGAAAATAGGTGACAACTATTGGGGTAGGACATTTATAATATATAGTTACCACTATTTTTATTCTTCTTTTCTAATTTAAAACTTTTCGATAACATACTGTTATGAGTAATTTCGTTTCAAAATAAATGATAAAGTACATAAAGGAAAAAAATTCAACCTTGCATTAAACTTATGAACACTTATTTTATGGAACTTCTCGTTATATTTGCAATCTTCAAATAGTACAATATGGACATACATAATAATAATATAATAGTACGAATATTTTATATTTTCTCCTTCTATTAATTAACATTTGTTGTACGTGCATTAACATCTTCTAATGTAAATGATATTCACAGCCAAAATTAATATAGAAATCAGTTTAGGACATTTCAGTATAACAGTAGACACCTAAAAAAGTTAAAAAAAAACTTGAAGCCATCTTTTGCCATTTGTATGAAGCCAATTTTTGAAGTTGAATCACGACATTCTGCTGTTTTCGTTGCAGTGCAGCCAAAGTTACTAATAAGTAATGGTAAGGTTAAAAAAAAGAATAAAGGTAAGAAGCATTCACAATGCTTGGAAATTCTAACTTTCCAGTTGGAATTCTTAAGGTGTTTCATATATCAAGTAAACCACAAATGGATATTTGTTCCTGAGAGAAATTATGGATATTATTACAAAGAATGATAACAGGTTATTTGTTGGATGAGAAGGGAGCATAACAGAAAAAAATCAGGTTTGTGGCATTAGTGTTTCTCTATTTAAACGATTAAAGATTCAGAAATTTGTATTAAATAAGTAGGTAGCCGTTTTTACAAAACAGTAATTAGCAGATTTAAATGCATACCCCTTTTTTAGGGATTTTGGACGTGATATTCCCCCATCCAATTTGAAGACTCAGGTGCCCTCCAATATCAGTAGTTATGCTCATTAACTCCATTAGGGTCAAAGTTGTTTGCAAAAACATAATTTAACCAATCTTAGGCCATGAATAACTTTTCCCATCATTACTTTGTGAAATGTTATTGTTCTACCAGAATCAGCGCCTAACAATTCTCTTTTTTC